>JBBGZY010000240.1:540000-787500 GCA_037952925.1 Lithobates clamitans | reverse complement strand
AGTGGTTCTCAACATGGGGGTTGAATGACGATTTGCCAGGGGTCACCGAATCCTGGGCTGTTCCTGAAGCCTTTTTGTGGCCACACAGCGGGGCTGTCCCTGGAGCCTGTGGCCACCCAGCTGGGCTGTTCCTGGAGCTCGCGGCCGCCCACTCAGCCTCTTCGCAAGCCGCCCATTCAGTTCACGGCATGGCTGGGGGCAGAGACTAGAGGTCAGCTGACAGGTGAGGAATGTGAAGTGGGAGGGCCTGGAGGAGACCCTATCTCCTGATTTCGGCATAAGTGTCACTGCTACGAGACACCACAAAGTCGGAGACACAGTGAATCCGGAGACACAGTGAGTAACACTACCCATGATTATAGTTGCCATTAAAAGTCCCCACTACAATTCTCAGATCAGTAGGTGACCTTGATCAAGAGCACCTAAGTTGGCTGATCAGAACTCCCCCCAGCACTTCCACTGATCCCAACTCCCCGCCAGAACTGCCACTCATCCCAACTCCCCACCAGCACTGCCACTCATCCTATTCCCCCCCACCAAGAAGTAAGAGAAGGAATACAAGTAGAGAATACATGGAAGGGAGAGGAAAAGAGGGGGAGGAATAAAGAAAAAGGGAAAGAAAGAATAAGAGAAAGAACAAGAAAGACGGCTAGAGAGAGGGATGGGAAAAAAAACAAGAAATTAGAATAGAGAGAGATAAAAGGGAAAGAAAGGAGAACAAGGAGAAAGAGTTGTACATCCTAAAATGTACCATAAGGGGTTTTAATACTGTACGAGTGGAAGGGACTCAGGGATCGCTAAATGTCCGTGGGTTAGTGGTGTAAATTACTTGTCTTGCCTTGGGTGCTGACAACCCATGCTACGAAAATAATTTTACTGTTAGGGGTCCCCATAACTTGGTAATTTTTATCAAAGGGTCACGGCACTAGAAAGGTTGAGAACCACTGTTCTAGAATAAAGGAAAAATGTGTTTAGGCATGTTTAAAATGATAGGAAATGTGCTCTAGTTCTCTGAAACATGCCTGAACTTGTCTTATGGGTTTTTTTTTATGTCAATAGGTTGGAGTCCAAAAATCTGACAGTTTGCTGTAAGGTTCTTAAGAGTTCATATATTTTGGCCACAGGAGACATAAGCAGCGAAAATATAAAGGCCCTATGCACAAAAATTTTTATGAACCACCAACTAATGTGGGAGACATTGATCTAAAATATGTAATATTGTGCTGCTTGTTAGCCTTAGCCTTTGCACAGCATTTTGCAGCAAACGTAATGTTTCTTTACATATATGTACAAAATTTAGCAAGAGCAGGGCATTTTTACTAGGTACTCATACTAATATAAATCACCCCATTTTGTATGCTTTCACTTTATTTCTAAAACATTTCAAAATTATTTATTGAAATTATTTATTATTTATAAATTTTATCAAATTTTTTTTCAAATTTGTTCAACCCTGTCTGCCACGCTGGTCTGTAATATGCAGGTCTCCCAAGGCACCACTTACACCTATGCATTTTAACACACACGTTTTATTCAAATCAATACTAATGCAAGTAAATGTGCATTGTAACACGTGTTGCAGTGTTTGTGCACATATGTGAATGTGCATTGTCAGAGTGTTTTTAATTGAATTTACGTGATGCAAAGGTTGCAGCCTGTGTTACAAAGCACATCAAAGTGCATTTTT
Source organism: Lithobates clamitans (assembly GCA_037952925.1). Lineage (NCBI taxonomy): Eukaryota > Metazoa > Chordata > Amphibia > Anura > Ranidae > Lithobates > Lithobates clamitans. Next base: position 785,813 of record JBBGZY010000240.1, on the reverse strand, counting down.
ATCTACTGTTTCAATGAAAAATACACGTGCCTAAAAACAGAGAGATGGGAATGCAGCTAAATGCAGAGCCAGATTTCCACTTCCTGACTCCCTAGGCTAGACATTTAAAACTCAAATAAAAAGTCAGCTGAAATGAGTGGAGTTAAAAAAAAAGGGGCCATATTTATGAGGGCCTACATAAATCCCATGTCCACTTTACTCCAATCTCCACATTAATATGTGAATAAATAATGTACACTTAAGTAATTCATACACACATCATATAATGGTACTGGTAGACAGGAAGAGCACACCTCTGCCGGGTTAGCCCCCCCATATCAACATTTTTGAAAAAATCTTATGCAGTTTGTTAGATCTTTGTTTGATCAGGTTAGATCAACCATTGTTTGCGTTAGATCTCACACAGAAGAAGCAATATTAACCCGTCATCAGCCCCCCTTATCAAAAAATTGACCAAACAGTTAGCTATTTTAGAAGCTATTTGTTAGATCCGGTAAGATCAAGTGGTTTTAACATTAGATCTCACATAATTAAAGACTTATTAAGTGATTAATGAGGGGGGGGCTAATAGATATCAGGCTAATAGATATTCCTTAGATCCGTTAAGATCAAGTGGTTTTAACGTTAGATCTCAGATCATTTCAGAGATATTCCACATCAAAATAAAGATATTAGGTGGTACATATGGACGGGTTAGCCCCCCACATGTAATTTTCTGGCCAAAAATCATTCAGGCTAATAGATATTCATTAGATCTGGTAAGATCAAGTGGTTTTAACGTTAGATCTCACATCATTTCAGAGATATTCCACATCAAAATAGAGATATTAGGTGGTACATGTGGACGGGTTAGGCCCCCCCACATGCAATTTTCTGGCCAAAAATCATTCAGGCTAATAGATATTTGATAGATCCGGTAAGATCAAGTGGTTTTACCGTTAGATCTCACATAATTTCAGAGATATTCAACATCAAAATAGAGATATTAGGTGGTACATATGGACGGGTTAGCCCCCCCTCATCAAATTTTCTGGCCAAAAATCATTCAGGCTAATAGATATGCGTTAGATCTGGTAAGATCAAGTGGTTTTAATGTTAGATCTCACATCATTTCAGAGATATTCCACATCAAAATAGAGATATTAGGTGGTACATATAGAAGGATTAGCCCCCCCCCCCCACATGCAATTTTCTGGCCAAAAATCATTCAGGCTAATAGATATTCGTTAGATCCAGTAAGATCAAGTGGTTTTAATGTTAGATCTCAAATAATTTCAGAGATATTCGACATCAAAATAGAGATATTAGGTGGTACATATGGACGGGTTAGCCCCCCCCCCCACATGCAATTTTCTGGCCAAAAATCATTCAGGCTAATAGATATTTGTTAGATCCAGTAATATCAAGTGTTTTTAACGTTAGAGATATTAGGTGGTGGTACATAAGGATGAGATTAGATCTCACATAATTAGAGACTTATTAAGTGATTAATGAGGCGGGCTGACCCCCTATTATCAAATTTTCTGGCCAAAAAATTACTCTGGCTAATTGATATTCATTGGATCCAGTAAGATCAAGTGATTTTAATGTTTTATTATCCATAATTACAGGGATATTTTGGATATTTGGTAGTGATGCACGGATATCCATACTAGTGTCTATATCAGAGCCGATAATAGGCATTTTCATGTGTACCAGTGAGGAGTGCCATTGAGCATACCGAGGCATGCTGAAATTTTGTGGGACATTAATCGACAGGTGTGTCCAAGCCCAGTGGAGCCTGAAGCACAGTACCAGAAGCCAGAGGGAAACTTCGGAGGGTTCTGGTGAAGGAGCCAACCGGGTGCCCATCTACGGTAGCTGGCTCAAAACCGATGACACGAAGAGACAGCAGCAAAAGTCCAAATCCTTGCAGAGGGCCCCCCGTTGTTGCCTCCAAGCAACCCAGTGTCCCGTCTCTTTTGACAAATGCTGCCTGGTTTCGGAGAGTCAATGCACACCAGACTCCCAGAACTAGGGATGAGCTTCGTGTTCAAATCGAACGCATGTTCGACTCGAACATCGGCTGTTCGACCGTCCGTCGAATTGCGAACGTTATGGGCCGTTCGCGCCAAATTCGTGTGGCGCGTCACGGCCCATAATTCACTGCGGCATCGCAGTGCATTGCTGGCTGATGATTGGCCAAGCATGCACTATGACCCGCATGCTTGGCCAATCAAAGCGCCGTCAGTAGAGAGAGCTGTAATTGGCCAAAGCCAGGGTGGCTTTGGCCAATTATGGCTCAGGGGATTTAGTACACGCCCCACACTATATAAGGCCGCCTGCACGGCGGCCCTGTGTAGTGTGTTCCGGTGTGCTGATAGAGAGAGAGACAGACAGTGTCATTTGATTTGAGTTAGCTAGATTAGGTTAGATCTGTTCCTGCTATTTACATTTAATGCAGTGCGTCCTGCTCACAGTGTTCAGCTAGATCCGTTCCTGCTATTTACATTTAGTGCAGTCAGTGCGTCCTGCTCACAGTGTTCAGCTAGATCCGTTCCTGCTATTTACATTTAGTGCAGTGCGTCCTGCTCACAGTGTTCAGCTAGATCTGTTCCTGCTATTTACATTTAGTGCAGTCAGTGCGTCCTGCTCACAGTGTTCAGCTAGATCTGTTCCTGCTATTTACATTTAGTGCAGTGCGTCCTGCTCACAGTGTTCAGCTAGATCTGTTCCTGCTATTTACATTTAGTGCAGTGCGTCCTGCTCACAGTGTTCAGCTAGATCTGTTCCTGCTATTTACATTTAGTGCAGTGCGTCCTGCTCACAGTGTTCAGCTAGATGTGTTCCTGCTATTTACATTTAGTGCAGTGCGTCCTGCTCACAGTGTTCAGCTAGATCCGTTCCTGCTATTTACATTTAGTGCAGTCAGTGCGTCCTGCTCACAGTGTTCAGCTAGATCCGTTCCTGCTATTTACATTTAGTGCAGTCAGTGCGTCCTGCTCACAGTGTTCAGCTAGATCCATTCCTGCTATTTACATTTAGTGCAGTCAGTGCGTCCTGCTCACAGTGTTCAGCTAGATCCGTTCCTGCTATTTACATTTAGTGCAGTCAGTGCGTCCTGCTCACAGTGTTCAGCTAGATCTGTTCCTGCTATTTACATTTAGTGCAGTCAGTGCGTCCTGCTCACAGTTTTCAGCTAGATCTGTTCCTGCTATTTACATTTAGTGCAGTGCGTCCTGCTCACAGTGTTCAGCTAGATCTGTTCCTGCTATTTACATTTAGTGCAGTGCGTCCTGCTCACAGTGTTCAGCTAGATCCGTTCCTGCTATTTACATTTAGTGCAGTCAGTGCGTCCTGCTCACAGTGTTCAGCTAGATCCGTTCCTGCTATTTACATTTAGTGCAGTGCGTCCTGCTCACAGTGTTCAGCTAGATCCGTTCCTGCTATTTACATTTAGTGCAGTGCGTCCTGCTCACAGTGTTCAGCTAGATCCGTTCCTGCTATTTACATTTAGTGCAGTGCGTCCTGCTCACAGTGTTCAGCTAGATCCGTTCCTGCCATTTACATTTAGTGCAGTGCGTCCTGCTCACAGTGTTCAGCTAGATCCGTTCCTGCTATTTACATTGAGTGCAGTGCGTCCTGCTCACAGTGTTCAGCTAGATCTGTTCCTGCTATTTACATTTAGTGCAGTGCGTCCTGCTCACAGTGTTCAGCTAGATCTGTTCCTGCTATTTACATTTAGTGCAGTGCGTCCTGCTCACAGTGTTCAGCTAGATCCTTTCCTGCTATTTACATTTAGTGCAGTCAGTGCGTCCTGCTCACAGTGTTCAGCTAGATCCGTTCCTGCTATTTACATTAAGTGCAGTGCGTCCTGCTCACAGTGTTCAGCTAGATCCGTTCCTGCTATTTACATTTAGTGCAGTGCGTCCTGCTCACAGTGTTCAGCTAGATCCGTTCCTGCTATTTACATTTAGTGCAGTGCGTCCTGCTCACAGTGTTCAGCTAGATCCGTTCCTGCCATTTACATTTAGTGCAGTGCCTCCTGCTCACAGTGTTCAGCTAGATCCGTTCCTGCTATTTACATTGAGTGCAGTGCGTCCTGCTCACAGTGTTCAGCTAGATCCGTTCCTGCTATTTACATTTAGTGCAGTGCGTCCTGCTCACAGTGTTCAGCTAGATCCGTTCCTGCTATTTACATTTAGTGCAGTCAGTGCGTCCTGCTCACAGTGTTCAGCTAGATCCGTTCCTGCTATTTACATTTAGTGCAGTCAGTGCGTCCTGCTCACAGTGTTCAGCTAGATCCGTTCCTGCTATTTACATTTAGTGCAGTCAGTGCGTCCTGCTCACAGTGTTCAGCTAGATCCGTTCCTGCTATTTACATTTAGTGCAGTCAGTGCGTCCTGCTCACAGTGTTCAGCTAGATCTGTTCCTGCTATTTACATTTAGTGCAGTCAGTGCGTCCTGCTCACAGTTTTCAGCTAGATCTGTTCCTGCTATTTACATTTAGTGCAGTGCGTCCTGCTCACAGTGTTCAGCTAGATCTGTTCCTGCTATTTACATTTAGTGCAGTGCGTCCTGCTCATAGTGTTCAGCTAGATCCGTTCCTGCTATTTACATTTAGTGCAGTCAGTGCGTCCTGCTCACAGTGTTCAGCTAGATGCGTTCCTGCTATTTACATTTAGTGCAGTGCGTCCTGCTCACAGTGTTCAGCTAGATCCGTTCCTGCTATTTACATTTAGTGCAGTGCGTCCTGCTCACAGTGTTCAGCTAGATCCGTTCCTGCTATTTACATTTAGTGCAGTGCGTCCTGCTCACAGTGTTCAGCTAGATCCGTTCCTGCCATTTACATTTAGTGCAGTGCGTCCTGCTCAGTGTTCAGCTAGATCCGTTCCTGCTATTTACATTGAGTGCAGTGCGTCCTGCTCACAGTGTTCAGCTAGATCTGTTCCTGCTATTTACATTTAGTGCAGTGCGTCCTGCTCACAGTGTTCAGCTAGATCTGTTCCTGCTATTTACATTTAGTGCAGTGCGTCCTGCTCACAGTGTTCAGCTAGATCCGTTCCTGCTATTTACATTTAGTGCAGTCAGTGCGTCCTGCTCACAGTGTTCAGCTAGATCCGTTCCTGCTATTTACATTTAGTGCAGTGCGTCCTGCTCACAGTGTTCAGCTAGATCCGTTCCTGCTATTTACATTTAGTGCAGTGCGTCCTGCTCACAGTGTTCAGCTAGATCCGTTCCTGCTATTTACATTTAGTGCAGTGCGTCCTGCTCACAGTGTTCAGCTAGATCCGTTCCTGCCATTTACATTTAGTGCAGTGCGTCCTGCTCACAGTGTTCAGCTAGATCCGTTCCTGCTATTTACATTGAGTGCAGTGCGTCCTGCTCACAGTGTTCAGCTAGATCTGTTCCTGCTATTTACATTTAGTGCAGTCAGTGCGTCCTGCTCACAGTGTTCAGCTAGATCCGTTCCTGCTATTTACATTTAGTGCAGTCAGTGCGTCCTGCTCACAGTGTTCAGCTAGATCCGTTCCTGCTATTTACATTTAGTGCAGTCAGTGCGTCCTGCTCACAGTGTTCAGCTAGATCCGTTCCTGCTATTTACATTTAGTGCAGTCAGTGCGTCCTGCTCACAGTGTTCAGCTAGATCCGTTCCTGTTATCTTCCTACTGACAGGCAGGCTTGTCTGGTTACAGTATATAAAGCTACCTGAAGAAAATTACAGGTGTTCTATCCCAGCTTAGTGCAGCTACAGGCCATTAGTATGTCTGGAAGGCCAAGAAGGAGAGGCAGACAGTCACAAGCCAATAAGAGAGGGCAAGCAGGCTCTGTGTCTAGTGCTGGTCGTGGAGACGGTGCATCCTCATCAGCCCGTGGCCATGGGACACGCTTGGCCTTTTTTTCGGCAGCTGGCCGTGTTGAGCCGCAACATGCAGAAAACTTGGTCGAGTGGATGACCAAGCCGTCCTCATCCTCCTCATCCTCTCTCACCCATGCCCAGGGTGCTTTGTCTGGCAAAGCAGCGGCCTCTTCCCTCAGCTCAATGTCATCAGTGACTCCTTCCCTAGCTCCACCATGTCCTCCTGAGGATTCCCTCGAACTGTTTGACCACAGTGTTGGGTACAGGAGGATGCCCAGCGTTTGGAAGGCTCTGATGATGATACTGAGCTCGATGAAGGCAGTAACATGAGCACGGACAGAGGGGGTGCCCAAGAAGGACAGCAATCTGGCAGTCATGCTCCCCCTGCTGCAGCATACTGCCAGGTTTGCTCCAGTGATGAGGAGGGAGGGGATGATGAGGTCACTGACTCAACGTGGGTGCCTGATAGGAGAGAGGAGGAGGAGGAGGAGGAGGAGGAGGAGGCGGCACATCACCAACGAGGCAGGATGCCCTCCAGGGGCCAGCCTAAGGGCAGCACATTGACTGCATCACACCCCAAAGCTCCACATGTGCAGGGCGCTGCAGTCTCTGCGCGTTATTCAAAAAGTTCTTTGGTGTGGGCCTTTTTTTGAGACGAGTGCATCAGATCGCACCGTTGCTATTTGCAACATATGTCTCAAGCGTATCTCGCGTGGCCAAAACATCTCCCGCTTGGGTACCACATGCTTGACCAGACATATGTTGACCTGCCATGCAGTTCGTTGGCAAGCATATCTAAAAGACCCACACCAAAGAACAAAGAGGATCTCTCCTTGCTCCTCATCAGCTGAGATTTCCAACCCCACTAGACCTTCAGTCCTCTCTGAGACCTGCAGTGAGAGGAATGAAGGTGTAGAATTAGGTGTGTCACAGCCAAGTACTTGTGGGCAATCTGCTTTTGGTACACCAACGTCAGATTGTACCAGGCAAATTTCCCTGCCCCAGCTGCTGCACCGCCGAAAGAAGTTTGCTCCCAGCCATCCACATGCCCAGCGGTTGAATGCTAGCTTGGCAAAATTGCTAGCACTTCAACTGCTGCCTTTTCAGTTGGTAGACTCTGCCCCCTTCCGTGAGTTTGTGGAATGTGCGGTTCCTCAGTGGCAGGTACCCAAACGCCACTTTTTCTCACGGAAGGCGATTCCGGCTCTCTACCGGCATGTGGAAGGCAATGTCCATGCCTCGCTGGACAGGGCGGTCAGCGGTAAGGTGCATATTACCGCTGACTCATGGTCCAGCAGGCATGGACAGGGACGTTACTTAAGTTTCACGGCGCATTGGGTGACTCTGCTGGCAGCTGGGAAGGATGCAGGACAAGGTGCAGTAGTGTTGGAGGTTGTTCCGCCACCACGCCTCCAAAATGCTGATTGTGACACACCTCTCTCCTCCACCCCCTCCTCTTCTTCTTCCTCCATGGCCTCTTCCTCGGAACCAGCGGTGCTCCGTAGGCGTTCAAGGGGCTACGCAAGTACGCAGGCCAAAAGATGCCATGCGGTGCTTGAGCTGGTGTGCTTGGGGGACAGGAGCCACACTGGGGCAGAGGTTCTGTCAGCTCTGCAGGGGCAGGTTCAGAGGTGGTTGACGCCACGCCAACTTAAGGCAGGAATGGTGGTTTGCGACAATGGCACCAACCTCCTCTCTGCCCCCTGACAGGGACAACTGACCCATGTGCCCTGTTTGGCTCACGTCCTTAACTTGGTGGTGCAGCGGTTCTTGGGCAGGTACCCGGGCTTACAGGATGTCCTGAGGCAGGCCAGGAAAGTCTGTGTGCATTTCCGCCGGTCATATAATGCCAGTGCTCGGCTGACGGACCTCCAAAAGGAGTTTAACCTGCCCAAGAACCGCCTAATCTGTGACATGCCCACCAGGTGGAACTCGACATTGGCCATGCTGCAGCGGCTGCACACGCAGCAGAGGGCCATCAATGAGTACCTGTGCGACTATGGCACCAGGACAGGGTCAGGGGACCTTGGTTTTTTTTCCCCACGCCAGTGGGCCATGATCAGGGATGCATGCACTGTCCTGTCACCATTCGAGGAGGCCACGAGGATGGTGAGCACTGACAGTGCATGCATCAGTGACACTGTCCCCCTTGTCCACCTGTTGGAGCACACGCTGCGTGGAATAATGGACAGGGCACTTGAGGCAGAACAGAGGCAGGAAGAGGAGGACTTCCTTAGCTCTCAAGGCCCCCTTTATCCAGACAGTGTTCCTGCGTGCCCGCCGATCACACAGGAAGAGGACGAGGAGGAGGAGGAGGAAGATTGTGTCAGTATGGAGGTGGAGCCTGGCACTCAGCATCAGCAGTCTTTAAGGGATCAGTCCCAAGGAACACATGGACTTGTACGTGGCTGGGAGGAGGTGGCTGCGGACGTTGTTGTCCTTAGTGACCCAGAGGACTCCGGACCGAATGCCTCAGCAAACCTACGCTGCATGGCCTCCCTGATCCTGCAAAGCCTGCGTAAGGATCCTCGTATTCGTGGTATCAAGGAGAAGGACCAATACTGGCTGGCAACCCTCCTTGATCCACGTTACAAGGGTAAGGTTGCGGACCTTATCTTGCCATCGCAGAGGGAGCAGAGGATGAAACATCTTCGGGAGGCCTTGCAGAAAGGTCTGTGCAACGCGTTCCCAGAGACTGGGAGGTTACAAACTCCTGTTTCTGGACAACGTGTTGCTGAGGCTTCAGTCAGTCAAAGAAGGAGCGGTGGAGAAGGTTGCCGTCTGACCGATGCGTTCAGACAATTTTTTGGTCCGCAGCCCCAAGGTATGATCGGTTCCAGCAACCATCGCCAGCGTCTGTTTTACATGGTGCAGGAATACCTAGGGGCAAGATCAGACTTGGACACCTTTCCCACCGAAAATCCTCTGGGTTACTGGGTCTTGAGGATGGATCACTGGCCAGAGCTTGCACAGTATGCAATTGAGCTACTGGCCTGTCCTGCATCCAGCGTTCTTTCGGAACGCACATTCAGTGCTGCTGGAGGCGTGGTAACCGATCACAGGGTGCGTCTGTCCACTGACTCGGTCGATCGGCTGACCTTCATAAAAATGAATCAGTGTTGGATCACCACCAGCTACCAAGCACCTGATGCTGATGTAACTGAATAATTTTTTTCAGATCCCTTCAAAGACTGCCTATGCTGATGCTGAGTGACTATCCCTGAGTAATTATCCTCTTCCTCCTCAATCATCACGCTGATAGCTTGTAAGAACATTTTTGGTTCTGGGCGCCACCACCAGTGCCTAAGGCACAATTTTTCAGCCCCTGTCTAACAGGGGCGTGTAATTACAATTTTTGATGCAATACTTTGCAGCAGGGCTCGTTCCTGCGTTCCAACTAGAGTGTCTGTGAGGGGTTGCAGTGTTGTGGCACCAGCACCAGTGCCTAAGACCCAATTTTTCTGCCCCTGTCTAACAGGGGCGTGTAATTACAATTTTTGATGCAATACTTTGCAGCAGGGCTCGTTCCTGCGTTCCAACTAGAGTGTCTGTGAGGGGTTGCAGTGTTGTGGCACCAGCACCAGTGCCTAAGACCCAATTTTTCTGCCCCTGTCTAACAGGGGCGTGTAATTACAATTTTTGATGCAATACTTTGCAGCAGGGCTCGTTCCTGCGTTCCAACTAGAGTGTCTGTGAGGGGTTGCAGTGTTGTGGCACCAGCACCAGTGCCTAAGGCCCAATTTTTCTGCCCCTGTCTAACAGGGGCGTGTAATTACAATTTTTGATGCAATACTTTGCAGCAGGGCTCGTTCCTGCGTTCCAACTAGAGTGTCTGTGAGGGGTTGCAGTGTTGTGGCACCAGCACCAGTGCCTAAGGCCTAATTTTTCAGCTCCTGTTCAACAGGGGCATGTAATTACAATTCTTGATCTAATATTTCACAGCAGGGCCCTGTGAGGGCTTACAGTGTTTTGGCCACAGCAACACCTAAAATTTCTGCTGAGTATATAGGGCAGGACCCTACTTTCAAACATCTAACTTACAAACGACTCCTACTTGCAAACGGAAGGAGACAACAGGAAGTGAGATGAAATCTACCCCTAGGAAGGGAAATTCTCTCCTGTAAGAGTTAATATGGGAAAACTATTTCTCCTTTCCACTGATGCTTTCCAATCCTTGTTCCACAAAAAAACCCAAATTTTCAAAAAACATTTTTCATTGGGACAAAAAAGTGAGGTGAAATCTTCTGAAGAGGAGGAAAGACGCAAAACAAATGTCACAGGGGTGATAACCCTTCCCTATGTTTTCCAAAAAGCTTAGAAAAGATTTTTTGGCTGGAGCTAAACACGTTAAAAATGTTCAAAATTACAAACAGATTCTACTTAACAACAAACCTACAGTCCCTGTCTTGTTTGCACCGCCTGTATACTGCTGTTCAGAGTATATAGGGACCTTTCCTTATTTTAATTTGGGTGCGGGGTTCCCCTTAATATCCATACAAGACCCAAAGGGCCTGGTAATGGACTGGGGGGTACCCATGCCGTTTGTCTCACTGATTTTCATCCATATTGCCATGACCCGACATGACATTAAACCCACAAGCAGTTTTAAATGAGATTTTTTCCTTTAAAAATGACATTTGGTGCAGGGACTGTTCTAAACATGGGAAACACGCGTCACTTTACAGGCATACTATAGACACCCCCCAGGTACGATATTTAAAGGAATATTTCACTTTTTTTTTTTTACTTTAAGCATCATTAAAATCACTGCTCCCGAAAAAACGGCCGTTTTTAAAAGTTTTTTTTGCATTGATACATGTCCCCTGGGGTAGGACCCGGGTCCCCACAACCTTTTTAGGACAATACCATGCAAATTAGCCTTTAAAATGAGCACTTTTGATTTCGAACGTTCGAGTCCCATAGACGTCAATGGGGTTCTAACGTTCGTGCGAACTTGCGGTCCGTTCGCGGGTTCTGGTGCGAACCGAACCGGGGGGTGTTCGGCTCATCCCTACCCAGAACTTAGCGCAGACTTGAGCCCGATCAGAACCTCGCACAGAGGAGCGCGGATACAACCACCGAACAGGCCAGGGCCACCACTTCCTCCATGCTCCCTGACAAGCTGGTGGGACCTTTTCCTGTTGTACCCATCCACATAAAGGGAGTCTACACCAAGGCCCTTCTGGATACTGGAGCTTAAGTGACCCTTCTCTACAGAGACTTCTATGACAGGCACCTCAAGCACCTGCCTTTGCAGAAGTTGGAAGAGCTGCAGATATGGGGCACTGTGACTCAGAACTTCCCCTATGATGGCTATCTACCGGTCAAGCTGACCTTCGATCCCTCCATGGTTGGGAAAGCCGAGACTTTTGAAACTCAGGCAGTGGTCTGTCCTCACCCACCAGGGGCCAGTAAGAGTTCTCTCATCATAGGGACCAATACTAATCTTGTCAGAAGGCTGTTGACACCTCTTGTTCTGGAGCCGGGCACTTCAACTACAAGTTTGCACCCCATGCTGAGACAAGCCTACCAGCACCTGGTACAAAAACAGAAGGGAAAGATCTGGCGCTTGGACCAGTGTGAGAAGGTGTTACAGCCTGGTAAAGCGGCCTATTTATGAGCACTTTCAACCAAAGGGTTGCAAAGAAGTCACGGGAAGATCTTGGTTAGTGTCCACAACATAACAGCCTCGCCAGTGAAGATGCCGGCTCAGATGTTGCTGGGACAAGTGAATCTGGCCACCCCAGTCCTGCCGTCTAATTTGGTGGGGGGGAGCAAAGGATGGGATCTCTGTGGAGAAGCTCTATCTGAAGAATACTCCCCTTTTGCCTGAATGGAAAGAAAGGACCAAGACTCTGCTCCCGAGATGGCAGGCTGCATTCTCCAAGAGTGAATTTGATGTGGGGTGTGCAAAAAGTGCCCAATACCGGATCCATCTCTTCGAGTGCATAAGCCGTTCATGGAAAGAGTTTGATGGATTCCTTTAGGGGACTTGGAGGATATGCTTGAACAACTGACAGAGTTGAAGAGGGCAGGTATCATCCGAGAGTCCCAGAGTCTATACGCTTCCCCAATAGTGGTGGTATGGAAGAAGAATGGGTCACTGAGTCTGGGTATTGACTACCAGATGCTGAACCGAAGGACCATTCCCGACCAATATACCACCCCAAGGATAGAAGATGCCTTGCAGAGCCTGTAGGAGCGAAGTGGTTCAGCATGCTGGATTTGAAGAGTGGGTATTACCAAATTCCCATGCTCCCTGAGGATCGGGGGAAGACCATTTTCATTACCCCGGAGGGGATCTTTGGACTTGACCGTATGCATTAAGGCCTGTCTGGTGCCCCAGCCACCTTCCAAAGGCTGAGGGGTAAAGAAGGAAGCACCACCTGAGTGTAGTATTAACAATTGATGTTTAATGACACCAGGTAAAAACACACTTACAGGATAAAAACATATAAAAGGCTCATCTGTATAGGTATGTGGTCCTCGGTGTTCCCTCTGATCCTGTGGTGGTGACGCTGCAGGGATGCTAGGCTGCAGAAGGTGGATTACCAGCCGGGAGCTCCTTCTGTGGCCATCAGGAAGAGACTAGGGGCCGGCGTGGAGCGCACGTGGAGCATGCATGACGTCACAGGTCGCCCATCTGCTTCCAGGTTCGGTATCCAGGGGAGGGATCGCCCAGGGAGGAGGGCTAGCAGGGAGGTTGAGAGAAGGCTACGCGCTCGGAGCCACTGCTCCTTCACTAGGCCCCTAGTCTCTTCCTGATGGCCACAGAAGGAGCTCCCGGCTGGTAATCCACCTTCTGCAGCCCAGCATCCCTGCAGCGTCACCACCACAGGATCAGAGGGAACACCGAGGACCACATACCTATACAGATGAGCCTTTTATATGTTTTTATCCTGTAAGTGTGTTTTTACCTGGTGTCATTAAACATCATTTATTAATACACTCAGGTGGCTCTTCCTTCTCTACCCCTCTCTCATCCATCAGAGAGCCAGCTCTCTGAGGACAGCAGCCGCCTAGCCTACCAGCCTACTTTAACCATTACATTACCGGTTACCACTTAACCCTTGAACTTCCAGCCTGTCCCCTATGGACTAAGTTGCTCAGCCTTTATATCTCCTGTTATATATGTACTTGTGTGTTTGCGCTTACAGTTTCCAATACTCTGTTTGTCTGTTACCTTCCAAAGGCTAATGGAGAAGACCGTGGGTGACATGAAATTGATCGAGATGTTGGTGTACTTAGAAGACATCATCATTTTCAGCAAGACCCTGGAAGAGCTTGAAGAGTTTCTGTAGAAGGTCCTGAAGAGACTCCATGATGAGGGGGTTGAAGCAATCTCTGGAAAAGTGCCAGTTTTATCAACCCTCGGTCAACTACCTTGGTCACATTGTGTCTGCTGATGAAGTGGCCACTGACCTCCAGAAGCTGGAAGCTGTCACCTCCTGGCCAAGGCCTACCAACGTGACTGAGCTTAGGTCATTTCTGGGATTCTGCTTTTATTACAGAAGATTTGTCAAGGCATTCACTAAGACGCTGACTCTGATCTGGCGAAACCTGTCAGACCAGCTGCAGGGCCCAGAAAACCCAGACAGTCCATTAAGGAACAATGGACTCCGAAGTGTGAAGAGGTTTTAGGCAGCCGAAATGAAGCCTAACAACCGCTCCAGTCGTGGCATATGCAGATCCAACCAAGCCATACGAGCTACACTCTGATGCCAGTTGAGATGGGTTAGGTGGGGTGCTATATAAAGAGCAGGACTGCCATCTACGGCCTGTTGCCTACGTGAGTCAGAACTTGGCCCCCGCCGAGAAGAACTATCCCATGCACAAACTTGAGTTCCTGGCCTTGAAGTGGGCGGTGGTGGATAAGCTGAGGGATTACCTGTATGTAGCGGAGTTCGTGACCAAGACCAACAACAATGCTCTCACCTACATCCTCACTACCACCAAGTTGGACGCCATGGGTCACAGATGGTTGGCTGCTCTATCACGGTTTATTTTCAGCCTGAAGTATCGTCCGGGGTCAGGAAACAAGACGCGGATGCTTTGTCATGAAGGCCCCATTGTTCCAGAGACCCTCCAGAAGAATAGGCCCAGCTGACACCTGAAGGGTACGAGCCTTATGTCAAGGAGCAGAACATCAACCTAGAGTAGGACCCAGACCGAAGAGGTTGGAGTGTCAGCCGATGTCCCCAGATGTTATTGCAATGTCGCCCAAGTCGGGGATGAAGGTCTGCCCAAGCTGTCAAAGACCTGCGGAGGGACCAGTTGGAGGACCCTCCCTGTAACTTGGCATTGAAGGCAGTGGCGGAACTACCGCCATAGCGACACACCAGGTCGCTATGGGGCCCGCGGTCGCTGCCAAGTGGGGCCCTCAGCCGGGGGCCCGCTGCCGAGTGGCATCGGCAAGCTCCTGTGACTGTCCCTGGTGCTGCACAGTGGCTAGAACACCGGCCCGACGCCATCCCCATCCCAGCGGCATGACGTCACTCGGCCGGAGGAGGGAGAAGCGTCGAGAGTTATTGCAGAGCCTGCTGCAACCAAGAGGAGCCAAGCCAGGCCGCGCCGCTGAGGAGGAGGAACCTACTGTATTGCAGAGCGCCAGAGAGAGACAGATTCAGACTGAGAGATCATTCACGTTTCACACAGGTAAGTATGCTGCATTCAGTGATGTATTACGGCCAGAGGAATATAAACTGTGTCTGTTCTCTAATATACAGCATGGTGGGGGGTGGGGGGAAGGGGGTAAATGTCCTGCACTGGAGTCAAGTAACTGCTGTATTAATGTCCTGCAGGCTGCACTGGTCACCTCACGGTCACTGAGAAATGAATGCACTGGTCACCTCATGGTCACTGAGAAATGATTGTACTGGTCACGTCACGGTCACTGAGAAATGATTGTACTGGTCACATCACGGTCACTGAGAAATGATTGTACTGGTCACATCACGGTCACTGAGAAATAATTGTACTGGTCACGTCACGGTTACTGAGAAATGATTGTACTGGTCACGTCACGGTTACTGAGAAATGATTGTACTGGTCACGTCACGGTCACTGAGAAATGATTGTACTGGTCACGTCACGGTCACTGAGAAATGATTGTACTGGTCACCTCATAGTCACTGAGAAATGATTGTACTGGTCACATCACGGTCACTGAGAAATGATTGTACTGGTCACGTCACGGTCACTGATGAATGATTGTACTGGTCACCTCACGGTCACTGAGAAATGATTTACTGGCCACCTCACGGTCACTGAGAAATGATTTACTGGTCACCTCACGGTCACTAATAAATGATTGTACTGGTCACGGTCACTGAGAAATGATTGTACTGGTCACGTCCCAGTCACTGAGAAATGATTGTACTGGTCACTTCACGGTCACTGAGAAATGATTATACTGGTCACCTCATGATTACTGAGAAATGATTGTACTGGTCACCTCATGATTACTGAGAAATGATTGTACTTGTCACGTCACGGTCACTGATGAATGATTGTACTGGTCACGTCACGGTCACTGAGAAATGATTGTGCTGGTCACGTCACGATCACTGAGAAATGATTGTACTGGTCACGTCACGGTCACTGATGAGTGATTGTACTGGTCACCTCACGGTCACTGAGAAATGATTTAATGGTCACCTCACGGTCACTGAGAAATTATTTACTGGTCACCTCACGGTCACTGAGAAATGATTGTACTGGTCACGTCACGGTCACTGATGAATGATTTACTGGTCACGGTCACTGATAAATGCATTTACTGGTCACGGTCACTAGGGCTGGGCAATTTTCTAAAAAAACCCCAAAAAACTGCGATTTAAAAAAATAAAACTCGATTCACGATTCAAATTTATTTATTTATTTTTTTGGACACCGCACCGGTCCTGAGGAGCTGCGGGCAGGAGTTTTTAGACGAGGCCGCTGCTTCGGCCTAGTCCGCAGTGTCCGGCCTCGCGGACTAGGCCGAAGCCGCGGCCTCACCTAAAAACTCCTGCCCGCAGCTCCTCGGGACCGGTGCTGTGAAAAAAATAAAAATCTAAAAAAAAAATGAGTGTGGTAATCTGTTGTTCAATGGAATTAGTTATTTTTTGTAGGGGGGGGGGGCTGTTTGCAGGGGGGGCCCCATACAACATTTTGCTATGGGGCCCTGTGATTTCTAGTTACGCCCCTGATTGAAGGCCTTGGAGAGCCAATGCCCTGACTTGCTCCTCACTGACTCCCCGAAGGAAACCCATCTGCTGCACCGAGAGTGGGATCGGTTTCAGGTGCACAGATGACGATTCTGAATAAAAAATGGCAGCTATTCCTACCTGAAAAACATACGGAGACAGTATTAACTGCCCTACTATCAGGAACTATGAATCAGACCGAGACAGAAGTATAGTTAAATCACACTTGTTTAATAATAATAATAATAATAAGGTAAACAGAGTAAGCGTAGTCAAAACAAGCCAGAGTTCAGTAACCGGATTGGGTAGTCAGCCAAGCAAATGTCAGAGAGCCAGAGATAAATATAGTACAGCAAGCAGGATCAGGAGCCAGAAGGAACATCAGCCTATCAAGTCTTCAACAGGAACGCAGGAGAAAGACTCTGTGATGCTGACAAAGGCGAAGGCAGAGATCAAGTGAGCTGGATGACTTTAAGTAGGCAGGACTGACGAGCAGAGTCAACAACAGCTGGGTAACTGTGGAGAGAAATAGGAGCTGGCAATTAACTGACAGCTGAGCAGCCAGCTCAGGAGGAAGGGCTGAGCCTAGCCCTGACACCTACATGACAACCATGGCCACCTAGGGCCCAAGAGGACTTTTCTCCTGGTGAGGGACCGGTTCTATTGGCCCTGCATGCAGGCTGAAGTTGAGGATTATTGCCACTCCTGCATCAGATGTATCCAAAGGAAGACTTTGCCTCACCAAACTGCCCCAATGGACCATTTTCAGAGTCAGGGACCCATGGAGCTGGTGTGCATTGACATTCTGTGCTTGGAGCCTGATCTGAGCGGGCAGGGAAATATCCTGGTAGTGGCTGACCATTTCACTCGGTATGCTCAGGCGTTTTCCATGAGGGACCAACAAGCATCCATGGTGGCCAAGATTGCGGAGAAATTCTTTGTGCACTATGGTCTTTCCCAACACATCCTCTCTGATCAAGGGAGGGATTTCAAGAGTAGTCTCATCAAGAGACTTTTAGGAAGTCTAAAACCACCCCATATCATCCTCAAGGAGATCTTCAACCAGAGGGATTCAACCAAACCCTCCTGGATATGCTTGGAACTCTAAATTCAGAACAAAAGCAGCACTGGAGCAAGCATATAGTGGCTATTGTGCATGCTTATAACAGCACCGCCAATGATGCCACAGGTTACTCTCCCTATAGTTTGATGTTTGGACCGTAGGCCCGGCTGCCAGTAGATTTGGCCTTTGGCACATCCCGCGACCATACCTCAGCAACTTTCCACAGAGGGTATGTGGATCGCCTGCAGAGACATCTGAAAACCACCTATAATAAGGCTCAAGCTGCCTCATATGCCTGAGGACAGAGAAACAAACTAAACTTTACCTCAGGGTACGAGTGCAGGACCTACAGCCAGGAGACAAGGTACTGCTGAGAAACCTGGGTGTCCCTGGAAAGCACAAGCTGGCTAACCGCTGAAAGTCGCAGCCCTATGTCGTTTGCAAGCATCTGCCAGGACACCCAGTATATCAAATCTGGTCAGAGGGAAGCACAGGCCCACTGAAGACTTGGCATCAAAATCATCTATTGCCTCTGTCAGAAGCAGTTCATGTGCCACCACAGCCAGATTTACAGTCCACACCCACGGCCTCTCAAAGATCCCGGCCAGTGACTAGATCTCACTCTGTACCCCTTGCTGAAGATGAAAACAGCGAGGATGAAGAGAAAGATTGTCTGTGGCCATCTCAAATGCCAGGGCCTGCCACCCCCCCTTTCTTCTCCTCCCAAGGTGACTGAGGTGACTCTCAGGCCAGAGGCTCCTGAGTTTGTACCTCAAAGTCCACCTTATGAAGAGTTGGAAGACCCTCAATCTTCCCTGCTGACAACAGACCCCTAAGACTTTCCATCCTTCATTGAGGAAGCTGAAGCTGATATGCAGGAAGAAGAAGAGACCAGTGTGCCTGTAACCCCAGAACCTAAAGAACAGCGAGAGCGAAGGGGTATTCACCCGCCCAAAAGACTAACATATGATACTTTGGGTGAAAGCTCTGAGGAGATCATTCTCATTGCAAAAAGGAATCTTCCACCGCAGATTTGGTGGTGGACAATCCCAACTCACTGTCAGGGCTGGGCTCAGCCCTTCCTTCTCTGAGCTGGCCGCTCAGCTGTCAGATAATTGCCAGCTCCTATCTCTCCACAGTTACTCAGCTATTGATGATATCTTGCTCGTTAGTCCTGCCTACTTAAGCTGTCCAGTCCAGAGGATCTCTGCCTTCGCCTTGGTCAACATCACAGAAACAATCTCCTGCGATCCTGTTCAAGACTTGCTTTGCTGACATCCCTTCTGGCTCCAGATCCTGCTTGCTGTTCCACTACGTTGATCCCTGACTTCTGGCTTGGCTGACTATCCGTTCCGGTTCCTGAACTTTGGTTTTGTTTTGACTACGTTTGTTCTTTTTACTTTTATTATTAAACAAGTGTGATTTAATTGTACTTCTGTCTCGGCCTGATTTCTTGGTTTCTGACACTCACCCCATGGCACATCTAGCTGGGCCATTCCAGTTAAGGTGGCCTGTAGGCAAGACAATCTCTCCTCTTATGCTAATTGGTGGAATGTTTCTCTGCCAGGGTTTTATGCAGATGTAAATTGTATGGTTTCCTGTGCATACTAACTTGTTTTTTTTCCGTGTGTATATCAAAAGCATGTAACAGTTCATAGACTCTTTACCTCCTTTGGCGGACCAAAGGTTCTTTGGGGGGAGTGTGTAGCAGGGGTTACTCTATCACCCGTGGTCCCGCACCTCCCGCATTCCTGCCAGCGACCGCCGGACTGAATAGACACTGACACATGCACTCACTGAGGGAGAGCACGCCTGCCAGTCCCTGTGCGGGATTTCTTCCCCTCCCTCCCCTCTTCCTGTGTCCCTATTGCAGGGAGAGGGAGCCAGTCAAGCAGCAGCAGAGGACCACGGGACTTGAAGTCTCATCACAATACAGCCCCATTGATTTCTACAGGGGGTGGAACTACCAAGCCCAGTCTGCTTTGCAAGAGGGGGGGCTAGCTAAAGACTTAAGCTTGTTGGTCTGAGGAGAGATCACCATGAGGCAGGGAGGTGAACGGAGGTGTGAGGAGAGACTACAGGCACTCGCTGAAGAACCATGCAAAGAAGGTTCCAGAGACCATCCAGAGATGGTTGAAGATGGATGTACGTTCTGTACCACCTAATATCTTTTTATGGAATATCTATGAAATTATGTGAGATCTAAAGTTAAAACCACTTGATCTTACCGGATCTAACGAATATCTATTAGCCTGAATGATTTTTGGTCAGAAAATTCCATGTGGGGGGGGGCAACCCATCCTTATGTACCATCTAATATCTCTATTAGTATGTGGAATATCTCCGAAATTATGTGAGATCTAACGTTAAAAACCACTTGATCTTACCGGATCTAACGAATATCTATAAGCCTGAATGATTATTGGCCAGAAAATTTGATAAGGGGGGACTAACCCGTCCATATGTACCACCCAATATCTCTATTTTGATGTGGAATATCTCTGAAATGATGTGAGATCTAACGTTAAAACCAATTGATCTTACCGAATGTAACGAATATCTATTAGCCTGAATGATTTTTGGCCAGAAAATTTGATAAGGGGGGGCAGCCCCCCCTCATTAATCACTTAATAAGTCTCTAATTATGTGAGATCTAACGTTAAAACCACTTGATCTTTCCGGATCTAACGAATAGCTTCCAAAATAGCTAACTGTTTGGTCAATTTTTTGATAAGGGGGGGCTGATGACGGTTTATCCCCCCCAGCAAATAACTGTTAATATTGCTTCTTCTGTGTGAGAGCTAACACAAATAATGGTTGATCTAACCTGATCTAACAAAGATCTAACAAACTGCACAAGATTTTTTCAAAAATTTTGATATGGGGGGCTAACCCAGCAGAGGTGAAGAACACTCCTTTACAGTACTGTGCAAAAGTTTTAGGCAGGTGTGAAGAAATGTTGTAAAGTAAGAATGCTGTAAAAATAAATAAATAAATAAATAAATATATATATATATATATATATATATATATATATATATATATATATATATACACAGTATCTTACAAAATTGAGTACACACCTCACATTGTTGTAAATATTTTATTATATATTTATTATATTTATTTTCATGTGACAATGCTGAACCCGCACCACCAGAGAGGGAGCCACGCTGTACCCGCACCACCAGAGAGGGAGCCACGCTGTACCCGCACCACCAGATAGAGCCACGCTGTACCTACACCACCACAGAGGGAGCCACGCTGTACCCGCACCACCAGAGAGGGAGCCATGCTGTACCCACACCACCAGAGAGGGAGCCACGCTGTACCCGCACCACCAGAGAGGGAGCCACACTGTACCTGCACCACCAGAGAGGGAGCCACGCTGTACCTGCACCACCAGAGAGGGAGCCACGCTGTACCCGCACCACCAGAGAGGAAGCAACGCTGTACCCTTACCACCAGAGAGGGAGCCACGCTGTGCCCGCACCAACCACCAGAGAGGGAGCCATGCTGTACCCGAACCACCAGAGAGGGAGCCACGCTGTACCCGGACCACCAGAGAGGGAGCCACGCTGTACTCGCACCACCAGAGAGGGAGCCACGCTGTACCCGCACCACCAGAGAGGGAGCCACGCTGTACCCGCACCACCAGAGAGGGAGCAACGCTGTACCCGCACCACCAGAGAGGGAGCAACGCTGTACCTGCACCACCAGAGAGGGAGCCACGCTGTACCCGCACCACCAGAGAGAGAGCCACAGGATCACTGTTGCGGTTTCGCTGGGTCTGGTAAGAGGGCCTGTTGGCCATTATCCATTACTGTTCCTACGGACTGAGCCGTGCCTAACCTGCTATTCTCTAGGCCTTATTGACCACCACAACAACCCTCTCTGTCCTCCTCCCCCCCGACGTCCCTCTGTCTTCCTCAGATGAAGATGACAGGGCGGGTCTTAAAAAGGAAGGGGTGTGGCCTTGACAGGAAGGGGTGGTTCATATTTAAATTAGGGGGTGCCCAAGTTTAGTAAGGCCTAGGGCAGCACAAAACCTAAATACACCACTGCATACAGTGGTTTACCAGGACAGTTTCCACAGGCCTCACCATGGTCGACCAAAGAAGTTGAGTGCACATGCTATGCGTCCTATCCAGAGGTTGTCTTTGGGAAATAGACATATGAGTGCTGCCAGCATTGCTGCAGAGGTTGAAGGGGTGGGGGGTCAGCCTGTCAGTGGTCAGCCTGTCAGTGCTCAGACCATACGCTGCACATTGCATCAAATTAATCTGCATGGCTGTCATCCCAGAAGGAAGCCTCTTCTAAAATGATGCACAAGAAAGCCCGCAAACAGTTTGCTGAAGACAAGCAGACTAAGGACACGGATTACTGAAACAATGTCCTGTGGTCTGATGAGACCAAGATAAACTTTTTTGGTTCAGATGATGTCAAGCATGTGTGGCGGCAACCAGATGAGGAGTACAAAGACAAGTGTGTCTTGCCTACAGTCAAGCATGGTAGTGGGAGTGTCATGGTCTGGCGCTGCATGAGTGCTGCCGTCACTGGGGAGCTACAGTTCATTGAGGGAACAATGAATGCCAACATGTACTGTGATATACTGAAGCAGAGCATGATCTCCTCCCTTTGGAGACAGGGCCGCAGGGCAGTATTCCAACATAACGACCCCCAAGCACACCTCCAAGACAACCACCGTCTTGCTAAAGAAGCTGAAGGTAAAGGTGATGGACTGGCCAAGCATGTCTCCAGACCTAAACCTTATTGAGCATCTGTGGGGCATCCTCAAACAGAAAGTGTTCTCCAACATCCACCAGCTCCATGATGTCATCATGGAGGAGTGGAAGAGGATTCCCATGTCCACAGTGGCAACTTGTGAAGCTCTGGTGAACTCCATGTCCAAAAGGGTTAAGGCAGTGCTGGGAAATAATGGCTACACAAAATATTGACACTTTGGGCCCAATTTGGTGAAGTTGATAAAAGTGTTAAGACCTTAACACTTTCATCACTGTGGTCGACCTCCTCTGCACTGAGAGGAAGTGGTATCATTTTAATAGGTCACTTCCTCCCAGCCGCATAGGAGGAAAGAATAGTGACGCTGTCTGACAGGATTATGTTTCCAGGGATTGGTTATGTAGGCAACACCTTATTTTCTGGCAGTGGCCCTCTTGAGACTAGACTGTGGATCCGCCCCTGACCTAGATACTCTAAGTGATAAGCTGGGTCCAACTCATACCTTTGAAGGTTCATGATCCAACCATACCTTTTTAAGGTCTTACCGTCTGCATTACATTGTCGGTCAGAACCTTTGCTGACTTTTTCCTCAATAGGAGGTCATCAAGAAGAGCTTCCTGATCAGAGCAAAAAGTGCTCTGATCAGGAAGGGGGTAAAATCTTCCAGGGCTGAAACAGTTAAAGGCAGAATTGTGGAAAAAAAAATTGTAAAAAAAGGCCAATGCTAATTTTTATTAGAATTACAAAGTAAAGAGGACACTTATGCCCTGTCCACACAACCGGTTTTGCCATCGAAATAAACTCCGAAGGTTTCTCCGACGGAACTCCGACGGAATTCCATTCAAGCGGTCTTGCCTACACACGGTCAAACCAAAGTCCGACCGTCCAGAACGAGGTGAGGTACAGCACGTACGACGGGACTAGAAATAGGAAGTGCAATAGCCAGTGCGCCACCCTTTGGGCTCCTTTTGCTAATCTCGTGTTTATCTTGTGTTAGTAGAAGTTTGAGAGACAATTTGCGTTTTTCAGCTTTCGTGCTTTTCAGTCCGTTACTGCTCTTCAGTTTGTGCTTGTGGGTTTGTATCTGCTTTTCAGAGCGTGTAGACAGTTCGTATCTGTTTTTTCAGTGTGTTCTTGTCCGCTCATTTCTACACAGCCCTTGGTGTTCTTCAGTGCGTTCTGACCAGCCGATCTTTTGAAGCCATGTTGCGTGTACATACTCATCGTAGAGTTCGTGCTGTGTGGAGGCTTGGTGTTGGGGTGCATTCTTTGACCCAAGCCCAGTCCAGGAACAGGGTGGGGAGGAGTTCATGGACCAAGAATTGGTTACTCCAGCGTGACCAATTCTCTCATATGCCTTTGTTTCTTGAGATCCAGGAGAATAATCCTGATGATTTCAGGAACTTTCTCAGGATGACAGCCCCCATTTTTCACCATGTGTTGGCTTTGCTGACCCATTATATTAGCAGGCAGGATACCTGAATGCGGCAAGCCATCACTCTGGAGCAGAGGCTAGTCGCCACGTTGCGGTACTTGGCGACTGGGAGTAGCCTGCAGGACCTCAAGTTCTCAACAGGCATCTCCCCCCAGGCTCTGGGGATCATTATCCCAGAGACCTGTTCTGCTATTATTCAGGTCCTGCAGAAGGACTATATTAAGGTAAGTTTTCTCCTTTAACATCACAATCTATGTATTTAATGCTTGCTAATGTTTTGTATTTCTTTCATCATTCCCTAATTACCATGATTGTAATATGCTGTGAATGTCCTTTGTCCTCATGCATGCTGTAATCTTTTAATGCTCCTTTTTTGGCCTACATGCATATTTTCCTTCACTAACCTCCCCAGCATGCTATCCTATCCTGGGCACATATACACCTAGCCTAGTCACTTAACAATGTATTTTGTCAGCTCCATTGTAGTGCTTTACACCAAACACCCCCTAAAATGTGTACAAATGTTTTTGTTGTCCTTAAATTCAGGCAGAGTGCCAGAGGCTTTTTTTGGGGGGCCCAAACTCATCTCAAACCCTACCCCCCCTAAAATTTTTACAATGAGTCATCGGGGGGGGGGGATTAATCTGATAAGTGGGCCTTATTTTTTTGTCTTTAAATACTCCTTAACATTAAATGTATACTGATGTTGGCCAGGAATGTTTGAGTCTAATCTGCTTGCAATGTTAAGTGCAAGATTATTAATATTTTCAGCACCACAGGAATGGCAGACTGTGGCCTCCCATTTTTCCGACCGTTGGGACTTTCCTAACTGTGGAGGGGCTATAGATGGGAAGCACGTCCACATCATGCCACCACCCCATTCGGGGGGTCATACTATTTTAACTATAAGGGGTTTCATAGTATAGTGTTAATGGCGGTGTGTCGGCACAATATGAGTTCCTCTATGTGGATGTGGGGAAGAATGGCCGGATGGAGGATGGAGGAGTCTTCGCCCAGACGGAGATTTACCAATGGCTCCAGAGTGGTGGCCTGGGATTGCCACCTGATGCGGACAACGTTGATGGACTCCCGTTCGTCTTCCTTGCTGATAAAGCGTTCGGTCTGGGCGAGCACCTGATGAGGCCATTCCCCCAGAGGACCCTCACCCCGGAGAGGAGGGTTTTTAACTACTGGCTGGCCAGAGCCAGAAGAGTCGTGGAGAATGCCTTCAGGATAATGGCCAGCCTGTTCCACTGACAGCCATACACATGGCGGAGTATAAACTCAACCACATAATCTTATGCTGCTGCATTTTGCACAACTTTTTAAGGAAAAATTTAACCAATTAATATAGCCTTAGTTATATTAATTGGTTGAATTTTTGGTTGAATAGCCATTTTTAAGTGGACAACAGTAAAGAAAAGCACATGGCGCAGCATGCAAGTAAATAATAGTGATATGAACACACGACAAGTAGTTACTTTTTTTAAGTACTTTCTTTATTCTTCTGTACTGATCCTGCTCCCTCAGTTTAAGGTCTGACCAGCGTTTCCTTAATTGCTTGAAGAATCGTTGTCAATGGAGATCATGAACATACATAAACCGGAGTTAAGTAACTTTAAAGTGTATTTCTACTGTTATAGACCATAGGCTGTTTATTTGCTAGGCATTTTGCTTGTTATAGATATCTGTCAGTCTTGTATTGTATTCCTAATATAGTAATAGTTTGGTATGTACAGCATATTTGTATAGTAAAAGCACATTTACACACTGCAGAGGTCTCAGCTGCCTTGCTTATACCACAAAGTAACCTTGCTAGACAGATGCAAGCAAAACAATTTGGGGGCTCGTGCCGTGATCTGTGCTATAATTCAACTGAAGCAGAACTGTTTTTTTTCTGTGGTGTGTTGTGTAGCTTGATCTAGGAAAATGCTGCATAAGCTGTTTAGGAAAAGCAAGGCTGCAGAGGGTTCTGGTAGCCAGAAGAAAGTGTGCAGCTTACCTATCTGGGCCAGAGACAATGAGTCGGAGCCTCTTGCTAAAGAATTTGTGAAGTATGCTTCTCCCTTGATTATTACTTGGGGTGATAAAATCTCAGATCATTTTGTAGATTTTAGCCTTAAGGGATTGGATTGGGGTTGGAAGTTAAGGTATTAAAAGACCAGCTAGCAGTTGCTTCAGAGTGTGTACGTTCAACTGCTAGTCGGGCTGATGATTTGCAAGAGCGGTGTGCAGCCCTCATGACCAAATCAATTAATGCCTTAAGGAAAATGAAGGGCTGTAAACCTGTTAGTAAAGCCAGTGTACATGTGGGAGAGAAGACAGGAGGTGAAGAGAAAACCAGGCTAGTTATTTCTAGGCAAGAAATGTGGGTGGACCTATTAAAGGCAGGAGTACCTAAAGATGCGATAGATGGGATTTCTATTGCAGAAATACTGAAGAGGTGGAAACATTTAGTAGGCAAAACTGTCAGGGTTAGAAACACTACTCCTAGTGAAGATAGTGAAGATAACATCAGCCTAGACTTAAAAACCTAAAACAGAACAGACCACCCCTGTTAGCCCCAAACCAATTCCCAAAACTGAACATGAACCCAAACCCAAAACCCTTTATCCTGGAGAGGAGGTAGAGAGAATCAGAAAAGGGGATTGGGAGGTTCCTTATCCTTTATGAAGGGAAGGTGAGTCTCCTGTAATAGCAGTGAGGGCAGTGACAGCAGTAGACTGACGCCCATATGCACCTGTCACTGTATGGTGGGGGAAGTCATCTTCTCCTACACATGTAATGGCTTTAATTGATACCGGAGCTGAAGTTACACTCTTGCAAGGAAATCCTTCCCATCACAAAGGAGAATTGATTTATGTAGAAGGTTTGGGAGGACAAACCACACCAGCAGTTAGAATAAAGGTGAAATTGGCTATTTGGAAGGGATCAGGATTTATGACAAATGTTTTGGTATCAGAGTTACTCGAAAATATTCTTGGGATGGATGTACTTCAAGGTCAGTCAATTCAGACTGAAAGGGGTACATTCACATTTGGGTATCCTGATAAAGCGTATCTGGTTAGGGCGTTGAAGGCTATGGTCAGAGGTCATGCAAAATGGACCCCTGTCTACATTCCTCCACCAGAGAAGCCACTCTGTCTCAAACAGTACAGACTTTCTGGAGGCCACAAAGAAATTGGGGAGACTATTCAAGAACTGTTGGGAGTAGGGATCATTAGACCGCTGTAAGTCCTTTCTCATCTCCGGTGTTCCCAGTAAAGAAACCTGATGGGACATATAGAATGACTGTGGATTACAGAGGTCTAAACAAAGTTTCACCTCCATTGAAGTCAGCTGTACCAGATATGATCTCAATTGTTGAGAAAATTGCTAAAGAGTAAGGAGAATATCATGCTATGATAGACCTGGCTAATGCTTTCTTTTAAATCTTGATAGACCCAGATTGTCAAGACCAGTTTGCTATGGTGTGGGACGGCTGCCAGTACACTTTCACTGTATTTCCGCTAGGCTATCTTCATTCTCCAATGATTTGTCAAGGACTGATTGCCCGAGATTTAAGTATCCTGAATTTGAAAGTTGCTGTGTTTCACTACATTGATGACATCCTGATTTCTAAAGATGTAACTGAAGCACTGCACCTGCTGATACAGCACTTGGAGAACAGAGGGTGGGCTATCAACAGAGGCAAAGTCCAAGGACCTGCCACAGAGGTGAAAATCCTAGGAATGATGTGGACTGGGCCACAGAGGAAAATTCCAGAGATAGTTGTGCAAACTATCCAGGCGCTGTCACCCCTACTAGCAAAAAGGAGGCACAAAAGTTCATTGGAGTTGTGGGATTCTGGAGATCGTTCATTCCACATCTTCGACTGATTCTGAGCCCTATATACAATGTTACCAGGAAAAAGACTGAGTTCTCATGGAGTTCAGAGCCAGTGCTGGGACAAGGCCATTTGGTGCCTAGGGCGAAGATGGCAAACTGCACCACCCCCCCGTTTTTAATAAAGAATCAGTGTTGTTTCAAAACAAGAATATACTTAAAACAATACAAGTTCAATTCACTCACACATTTTACTTACATGTATTTTTGTTGGAAGCACTTTGAAATAACAATGCAACAAATGTGCTTGTAGAAAGGCCTGGTTAACTGTTTTTTTTCTCTCAAGGCCCATGTGAACATACTAAAGTTTTCAGTTTTGCATTATTTTGTGTGAGGTAGTGCCCCAATACTAAATATTCACATAAATAGGAAAAGTGCAAAAATCAAAAAATTTCACAAACTTCTCAACCAGCATACATGGCCTTCAGCAAAAAAGAACCCTCAATACAAAATACTAATATATAAAAGTGCAAAATCAAGGGATTACACTATTTCTCACTGAAACATAACATTCAACTGTAATCTTTCCTAAAGGTAGTCAGTGCCCGAATATAAAATATTCATATAAATATGAAAAGTGCACAAAAAAAAACAACAGACATATTTTAAACAATATACAGGGCCTTCAGCCAAAAAGAACCCCTTAGTACAAAATATTCATTTAAAAAAGTGCAAAATAAAAATCAAGGCAATAAATGAAAATTTCAGTAAACTTGCTGAAGACAGTTGCAAAAATGTCAAGTACAGTATACTCCTATGGAAAAGTTAGTATTATGACATAATCACAAAGAAACCTTTCTTGCTTTCATAGAAGCAAAATCATCTATGACACTATCCAAATTAATCTCTTTTGCAGCTGCATACTCAATAGAAAGTATACTGAGGTTTGAAAGCCTGTCTTGACCCATAGTTGATCGTAATTAATGAGTTTCAGCTTGCTGAAGCTCCTTTCACAAGATGCAACAGTAACAGGAAGAGTCAAAAAAATGTTCAATGCTGTTTCAATATTCGGATAACAAGCAGTAAGAGAATAGTTATGTATTATCTGACATAGATCAAGAGGTGTTGCAGATTTTAAATGTAACGGTATAGACTCAATTAAAAATGTAAAGCTTTCAATCTCAGCAGAGATTTCCAAGCCATCCAGATCTTTGTTATACTTGGAAGTCACGTTAAATGCAGATTTTTGTAATTCTGTCACAGTCATTGTGACAAGAGCAGGGCCAGAGAGGAAGTCCTGGGATGTTTCCATTAGTGTTTGTGACTTCCATGTCATGTCAGCTAAGAGAACATCAAAAACCTGGTTGACCTGAGCATCTCGGGACTCGTATAAGGCTCTGGTTTTAGGTTTTCTTTGCCTCTTTGGTGGAAATGTTGCAGGAATCGGAAGTTTTTCACATACTTCTGCAGCATAATTAAATATTTCCTGGACATCCATATTACGCATTTCTTGAAAAGTGCGTCTTAAGCCATCAATCATATGAGATGCCTGTAGTATGGAAATCCCTTTGGCCTGGATAGCTTGGTTTACTCAATCGACCTGATTCAAGATTCTGTTCCACAAAAAAAGCGTACACATAAAACAATAATTAACCAGCAGAAGACTTTCAGATGTTGATACGGATTCAGGATTTGACGAGTTTTCAATAATGTTCGTAAGAGCTTCACACATATATCGGTGATCTGTGTAAATAAAGCTTTTATTGCATTTGCTCTTGAAGACCATCGAGTATCTGTATGACCCTTTAGAGTTGTCTTTACAAGCTTTGTTAGGGTTTCCCAGTGGGATGTGGAACTGGAGAAAAATGTAAACATTCTTTGAACAGTTCCGAAAAAGTTTTTAACTTCTGGACTCACAGAAGCTGCATGTACCCCTGCCAGGTTTAGGCTATGGGCTGCAGATGGAACAAATCTAGCATGTTGGTTTTCTTGCAGAATTCCTGCCTGTACACCATTGTATTTGCCAGCCATGTTAGCTGCATTATCATAGCCTTGACCCCTTGCATCCTTAAGGTTAATTTCATCGGTTTTTAACTTGTTAATAATTTCTGAGGCTAGACCACTTCCAGTTTTCTCTTTTGTATGAATAATATCTATAAAGCTCTCTTCTATTGTCACCTTCCCTTTAACAACAGTGACATAGCGTATAATTTCACTCATTTGCTCATGATGGGAGATGTCTGGAGTACAATTAAAAAGCAATGAAAAAACTTTGCCTCCTTTATCCTTAATAAAATGGTAGAGCGAACAGTGTTGGCCAATAAACTGATAAATTCATTTTGAATTTTATTGGAGAAGTAACTGATGGTGTGCCTCCGATGTGTTTCAATTTTTTCTTTTAATGAGATGTTGTGATGGCTTATTACTTCTAAAATGTCAAGAAATATACCAGAATGTGGCCTACCAATGACATCTTCGGAACCTCTAAGTGCCAGATTGTTCTTGGCACAAAACAATATGCAATCCAAAATACATTTTAAGACATTTCACCACTTCTCTTTTTCAGTATTAATTATTTACTTTCTCCAGTTCACCGCCAATTACTTTCCCATCTTTCAAACTTTTTTCCATCATTTTCCACTTTGAATAGCATTCATGATGTTCTGGTGAATTTTCATGTGTAGGTATACGAGGATTCAGGTGTTTCCATGCACAGAATCCCTTTTTTGGGTCGGTTAATGCATAATTGTGCTTGCCAAACAAAATGCATGGAAAGCAAAATAGTGAAATTGAGATTTTTGAATAAATCAACCATAGACAATCAAAATTTTTACCCCTAAGTACATTTTTAGTAAACCAAGTGGCATTGAAAGTGCGTCCTTCTTGTGGTTTACATTTTCCAAAGTCACCATCTTTTCCTTGATCTGGGCCCTTTTCAACCAGATAACACCTAATGTTGTCTGTTAAAGTTGTCCATGAGGGAGGATCGTTTGGGTTAATCGTAATATAAGCTTCAGCTTCAGGCAAAGTATCCTCTAAAGAGGGCTCACTTGGTGTTGTTTGCTTTTTTGCTGCTTAGGCTTCAGAAACAAATGGCTCGCTGTCACTCTCTTCTGTACAAAACATGTTCTCCAAACTTTTATCAGCCTCGCTGACAGCAATCATCTCTTGATCTAGGGTAATGACATTGATTTTGTGGCTAAAGTATTGTCAGTTGCAGAACTTGTGCTGGCAACTTCTTCTGATGTGGTGGTATTCAGAGAAACATTGCTTGTGCTTTGTTTCAACCATTTCTGCCACTGTTGAGATAACTTTGTGCCTTCCTCTTCTACTAATTTTCTTAGTTTTCGGAATTCTGTCCCAAATGGTTTTTTGGACATTCTTTAGAGGACAATAATACCAAGCAAACTCATGTCAAAACTGGATGTTCATGCAGCAATGATAAATTAAGAGAATATAGACTAAAATTTCTAAATACATACATTATATGTGCAAAAAAAAAAACATAGTAAACAGCTTCAACATTTAAAATATCCAAAGAACGTTAAAGTGGAACTTCACTCTCCCAATCAACACTTAAAGCGGTAGTAAACCCTCCCACATTAATTCCAATTTCCTAATATTATGAAAGATATCTTAATTAAAAAACGATTGATCACTATGTATATACATAAAATCTTTATATTACTGTATTTATATATTTTTTTTCCCCGTTTCTCTTGTATCTTAGCTGGCGCCATTCCCACTGTGGTCTTCCGCATCTGATATCATCATTACTTCCACCCACAGTACATAATCGTCTTGGTAATCCCGCACATGCGCACTAATAACATAGCCAAGCCTCTTCATAGGCATAGCGACTCACAGCTTGCTCCAGAAACGAGGTAATACAGAAGAAACAGTGACCATACCTCCTGGAGCAGGCTGAGTAATCAGTTGCATCTAATTGCCCAAGTACTAGACAAACTAAAAAAAACATATACATAGAGATTATGAGAATATCTATCTATCTATCTATCTATCTATCTATCTATCTATCTATCTATCTATCTATCTATCTATCTATCTATCTATCTATCTTTCTATCTTTAGAATAATTTAACTCAAATGAAAAGTTGTTTGTATTTATATATTTAATTAATTTAGATTAATTAATTAAAAATGTATTAAAATGTAATTAGTTAAATTATTTATTTGTACTTTTTATCATATTTGTAATAATCATCATGTATAATATAACTAAAATTAATGTAATTGATAGATATATATTTATTAAAAAAATGGTACATATATTAACTGAAATCCAATGGTTGTGTCACCACGCACAGATAAGGCATAAAAGATATGCCCAGGTGCAAAACAAAGGCTTTAGTGTATGCATCAAAAGATAGAGTTTGAAACTCAAGGGTCTTGAGAGATGAGTGCTTTCAACGTTTGAGACCGGTGAGTACAGCTATATATATATATATGTATATATATATATATATATATATATATATATACATACATACATACATATATATGTGTGTTTATGTTTCATAGTATTATATTAAAAATCTAGAATAACTTAATTATGAAATCTATCTATCTATCTATCTATCTATCTATCTATCTATCTATCTATCTATCTATCTATCTATCTATCTATCTATCTATCTATCTATCTATCTATCTATCTCTATACACATGCATACGTACATAATATGTACATAATATATATATATATATATATATATATATATATATATATATATATATATAATGTGTATGTTCCATAGTAATAAAAATTATATGCTAATTATTATTAAAATAATAATAATACAATTTATAGTAATATTACTTGAAAATAATTTCAATCTCCAAAGGTTTCTTCACCTTTATTTCACCTTCTGCAGCAGTCACCTTTAAAAAAAAATGTAAACAAAAAAAAAATTAAACAGATCGAAAAGAACTTAAGAACTATATATATCTAGATATGTAAATATATAGATATATCTATATATATATAGATATATATATCTATATATATATATATATATAGATATATATATAGATATTTATGTATCTATATATATATTATATATAGATATATATCCATATATCGATATATATCGATATATAGATCCAGTGATAATTTTGCATTTAATATATTAACTTTATTATATTTAAATAATTGACACAAGGAATATAAAATTTAAAAAATAAAGATTTATTAAAAAAAATGACATGACAAAAAAAAAAAACATTTATTGTACATAAATTAACCACTTGCCACCCAGGCCAATTCTGACATTTTTCTCCTACATGTAAAAATCATAATTTTTTTGCTAGAAAATTACATAGAACCCCAAAACATTATATATTTATTTTTTAGCAAAGACCCTAGAGAATACAATGGGGGTTGTTGAAACTTTTTATCTCGTACAGTATTTGCGCAGCAATTTTTTTGGGAAAAAAAAACAGTTTTGTGCTTTAAAAAAAAAAAAACAGTAAAGTTAGCCCAATGTTTTTGCATATTGTGAAAGATGAAGTTACGCCGAGTAAATAGATACCTAACATGTCACGCTTTAAAATTGCACACACTCGTGGAATGGCGCCAAAGTTCGGTACTTAAAAATCCCCATAGGCGACGCTTGAAATTCTTTTACTGCTTACATGTTTTGAGTTACAGAGGAGGTCTAGGGACAATATTATTGCTCTCGCTCCAACGTTTGCGTTGATACCTCACATGTGTGGTTTAAACACCGTTTTCATATGTGGGCGGGACTTACGTATGCGTTTGATTCTGCGTGCGAGCACACGGGGACAGGGCGCTTTAAAAAAAACATTTTTTATTGTTAATTATACTTTTTTGAAAAAAACATTTTTTTGATCACTTTTATTCCTATTACAAGGAATGTAAACATCCCTTGTAATAGGAATATGACATGACAGGTACTCTTTACAGTGAGATATGGGGTTAATAAAACCTCATATCTCACCTCTAGGCCGGAAAGCCTGAATTCAAAAGCAAAAATACACAGATCACGGCTTCCGAGCTGAGGCGGCACCGTTTTTTTTAATGCAGAGGCCGGGCGTGACGTCATAACATCGCGCTCGGCCTACGATGATCATGGAGACCCCGGTGACCATCTGGTCCGCTGGAAATCTCTATGATCAACATCTGGGGAATTATCGATGATACGGCGCATGCGCGTATAACACGTCATTACTCTGCAGTATAGCGAAAATACGGAAAGGAAGCAGGTAGGCAAAAAATAAATAATGGCAATAGATTGGGGATATTATGAGACAGAATTAAATGCAAAGTTGCAAATTTGAGTATACAACGCTATAATAGTTTTAATCCTTATGCTGCTAGCATTAGTAAATAGATAGGAAAGTATACCATATTTACTTGGTCTATACTTTTTTTTACATTTACAAGTAAATGCTATATGAATCATTTGCCTTTACTCAAGATGGCCACGGCCAGAAATGCTAGGGGGTGTTCTTCAGCTCCGTGACACGATCGCGGGACACCGACAGACATCAAGTCGGCGGGTCTCACGGGCACGGTCACGGAGCGCGCGACCACACGGCGGCAAATTAAAGGGTACATACCTGTACGCCCATCTGCCTGTCTGTGCCATTCAATCAATGTATAAGTGCGTGCGGTGGTCCTTAAGTGGTTAATGTATTGCCATTGGTCACAGATGCATTAACACTAACACTGGTGCCACCAATGCAGCACAAAGGGATTAATAAACTGCCACTGGTCACTAATGCATCAGTCACCAATGTGGCAACACGTTAACCCCCCTCCATGCTGTATATTACAGAAATTAAATACCATTGTAATTAACCTCCCCTCAGCCACCTCCGGCTAGCAACATGGGCGCTTTTAACCCCTTCTTGGGGATTAAAAGTTCCCTGTTAGCAGCCGAAAAGTACCGCTTAAATAGTGGTAAAGCGCAGCTAAAACTGGCGGCGCTTTACCACTAATGGACCCGCCACCCCAGTGTGAAAGAAGCCTTATAAAAAAATGTAAAAAAAAGTCAGTGGCGGTAGTGGACATTACGAGGACCGCACATGGACCAGTGTCCGTGTGGGGACACCTGTCATACAGCTATGCCAGCCTGGACATCACAATACACATCACAATACACTGCACGCACAGCAGCACACTTCCACAGTCCACTACAAGGCAGCTCTCCTCTTTCAGCCAAAATCCATGCAGGAGAGGGTGCATACACTGTACACACCACACACTTCCCCACCTGTTAGAGCAGAAATTAAACAGCAGTGGTGGTCACTGGTCATTAACCTCGCCTCAGCCTCCTCCCCTCCCCCAATCCAGCCATTTATTAATCTGTTTGTTTAGTGTTTACTTTTACACAAGTTCAGTCCGAACACTATCTGTCACACACTGCAATCCAAATCTTCTACCTTAGCTTCCTTCCAGAATCCAGCTACAGAATCCAGCTACACTAGAGCCAGCCAGGCAGCAGCTCCTCGGCTCCTCGAGGTAACAACACGCCGAGTCTGGCACAGCTCCCTGCGCTCCTCTGAGTCCTCCTACCTCGCCCCTGGCCGTGAGTGATGTCACTCTGCTGGCAGGGACTACGAGACTCCTCTGTAGGGGGAGTAAACTGTGACACAGCAGGAAACAGTGAAGCTGTGCTGAGGGAAGGCAGGATGCAGGAGCGCACGAACTTGGCAATTTGTACAGTGCCGCTGGGCACTGACATAGGTCACTTGTAGTACACACTGGCGGGCGGCGGCCGTGGCAGAACTTCACCTGCAGGCTGCCCCCCCTATAGCAAATGGTACCTCCCAGGGCACGTGCCCCTTATGTCCCTGCCTTGTAACGGCCCTGTTCAGAGCAGTGGACCGCATTCCTTGCTGCTAAAGAAGCCATTTTGCAGCAGCAGGGATTGGGACCCATAAGACAAGGAGTACCATTTCAGTTGGATGTAGTGGAGCAGGATGCTACCATATCTTGGAGTCTGTGGCAGCCAAACGAAAAGAAAGGACTGAGAGCAGTACCCATTGGATTTTGGTCCAAACAACGGACAGGGGCACAGAAGAGATATATGCCCCTAGAGAAGTATCCGTTTGGGGCCTACACAGCACTTCAACATGTAGAGACCATTACAGGAAAAAACAGAGTCTCCATTTATACTGCATTGCCAATAGCAGGATGGGTGAGAGATAATGGACTGACCACTAGGGCAGCTGTAGCCCAGAACCAGACACTGATGAAATGGAAGTGGTACCTTCAAGTAAAAGGGGGTATTGCAGCTGGGGATGTTAGAGACATTTCAAAACAATTGGCAGGGCTTGTTACTTTTACCAGCACCCAGCCAGAATAAGAAATTCCTGTGCTGCAGTCATCCCCCATTCAAGAGGCTCCACCCTTTGAGTCTCTGTCAGAAGACATGAAGGAGTCAGCGTGGTTCACTGATGGTTCAGCCATAGTCGCCTCATCTGGGCGTAAATGGACAGCAGCAGCCTACAACCCAAGTACAGACACAGTCCTGCAGGAGACCGGAAATGGAGGGTCCAGTCAGAGAGCAGAGTTGAAAGCTGTAGTGATGACTCTTCAGGAGGATCCTTCTTCACATGTCACTATCTACACTGACAGCTGGGCGGGTTTTAAAGGACTGATAAACTTGGATGCCCACGTGGAAGTCCAATGAATGGATGATTCATGGAAAGGTGTTGTTGGGAGGCAAGGAAGTCTGGGACTACATATGGAAGGAAGCTCACTCTGTGTGCCCCTAGTCCCAGACTTTGAGAACTATAACAGAGTTGCAGATGAAATCGCCAAAGTGAAGGCAGTTGTGCCAATTGATCCTGTCTTGATGAACTTGGCCAACTGGGCCCACAAGCAATCTGGACATTTGGGGCAGAAAGCAACATAAGAATGGGCACAGCAGAGAGGATTGTCTGATAAAGACTGTTAGGGAACTGTACAATGTGTGGAGAAGTGCGACAATGGCCATTGCAAAAAGTAATCCACTGGGTCGATTAAGAGGGGTGAGAGGCCTGCAGAGATCTGGCAGATTGACTTCATCGGTCCCCTGCCCCCGTAGAAACAATGGACCGAGATATTGTTGCACTGCAGTGGACACCTATTCAGGACTTACGCTTGTTCATCCTCGCTAATGTGCAGATCAAGCCGCAACGCTTCAACTGCTCCAGAAACTTGTCGTTGCTTATGGTTGTCCCAAACAAGTCTAAAGTGATAACGGCTCACACTTCACCGGATCAACAGTACAGCAGTGGGCCAAAGATTCTGGAGTGTACTGGTTGTGCCGAATCCCATACCATCGTCAGACAGCTGGTTTGATTGAAAGATACAAGAGGCTATTGAAGGACCGGATGCGCAAACTTACACCCACACATACACTAAGGGGGTGGGGTTGGGTTCTCACACAGGCAGTCACGTCGTTAAATTCTATCATTAATCATGCCTTCTGCTCCCACTCACTTGCTCAATTGTCTTGTTTAATGCAGCCTATAGTTGTCTCTCATGTAACTCATGATGTGTCCAACCTGTGTTTATAAGGGAAATTAACCAGTTGTTTGCCGCTGAGTCTTTAAACTGCAGTTATTCTGGCTGGATTACGTATTGGAGCTCATTAATCCCAAATGGCTAGCATGTTTATTACTATGAGGCGCATGGGTATAGAGGGGGCTCTCCCCACCAGGCTTCAGTGGTTGGCCGTTGCCCCAGCGAGGGGAGGGACCTCTTTCCTTTCGGGGCACAGTGCGGGGTTCACTCTGGGCTCTCCTCCCTCCCCCCCACTGCCGTTGGTTAGCACTGGAATATGCAGCGCTCCACCAACCTGGCTGGGTGATTATGACATGCGTGGGGGACTGGGGGACGCAGAGGTCTTACCCAGGGGTGCCTCCTCCTGACTGCATCACTGCAGAGTGATTCAGTATTTTGGAACCGTTACACCTCTTTCCCTTGGATGAGTTGGTGGATACGTTTAAAACCATGTCTCGCTGCATGTCCTGACACAGCACCTTGTCTAGTGGGCGGGGAACTGTTAGTCCTCTCCCCAGTAGGAGTTATCTATAGTCAATTTTCACTGGTTTCTCAGGTCACCTGAGTCCAGGTGACAGATGCACACCGTTGGAGTTAGGAGTGCACCGATAAGGTAGTGGACCCTACGGCTGCCTGCTGTGGATGGAACTCTGGGTGGTTAAGGAAGGCAGGTCCACTGGAGCACAAACACGGATCCCACTGGGAGCTAGAGCATAAGATTCCTCAGGGCACGGAGTCTAAGAGCCAGCATGTGTTCACCAGAGCCTATAGTGGTGAGGATGGACTGCGCTGCAACTGACTCCAGGTCGCGGTCCCCAGGGTCTCCCAGCTCATGCTCACGGTAGGCTACAGAAGGATAGAGAAGAAACAGCAGCCCAGGACTAAAAGGGATAGTAAGGAGATAAGCCAAAGGTCGGGGCGACCAGCAGAAAAGGATAGACAGAGAACACGCCAAAAGGAAAGGGTCACAAGCAGGCAGGGATAGTCAAGAACAAGCCAAGATCGGTAACAGAGCCAGACGTAGAGCACACGACAAGCAGGAAAAAGGAAACCAAACACACAATATTGCTCGGCAAAACAAGCTTGGAGAACACGGTGTTAAATAGCTGTTCCTGTTGAGGCTAGGTTAGAGCCACACTGAGGGAAGATCACTTAACCATGCAGGTGTGAGAGTGCAAGCCCTAAGGCTGATACATAGACCAGGTAAGAGAGAGACAGGGTATAAAAGTATTACTGCAAAGTCATGACAGGATTGCTATTTACTAACACAATGTTACTGGTTCGTCTTCCTTCTTAAGTTTTGTTATTAAGATGTTTCTTGCTGCTATAAATTTGTGTCTATACCAATGCTGAAGAGCCCTGGCATGGGCTTTGTCCTCTAGTTGTTTCCAACCACTTCCCCACATAGGCCTGCACTTACCCAAACCTAAGCGTTTTGAAGTGAGTACCATCTGTAGTACCTCTTTTTAGGACACCGACTACTCTTTCCTGTTCTTTCCCCTCCCTTTCTCCTTTTCTATCTCCTCTCCCCTCCAAACCCAGACCTTCTCCCCCTCCACCACCCCTTCCCCCTATTTTTCTTTTTTCTTTTCTCTTTCCTCTCCCCTCCTGCCCCCCCAGAGATGATGGACGCTGTGAATGTTCTCTCCCTAAATGCTAAGGGACTTAATGTTCCGGAGAAGCAGAGGGTGCTTCTTAATGATCTGAAATGCTCTTGCACGGATGTAGCGTTTGTACAAGAAACTCATTTTAGGACTGGGGACTTCCCTTATTTCAAAACAGATTCTTTCCTTGTGTATACCACGCTACTAATCGGGAAGTGAAATCTAAGGGCATTTTGATTCTGATCTCTAGTCATATCCCCTGGGCTCTTTCCGACAGTTGCTTTGACACAGCAGGCCGGTATCTCTTCCTTAAAAGCCACATCAGCGGCATCAAAGTGACGTTGGCTACTATTTACGCACCAAATACTTACCAAGACTGTAAAACCCCCTCTAAGCTAGTGGAGTTTGCAGAAGGTAAACTGATCCTCAAGGGTGATCTGAATGTCTCTCTTGACCCTAGCGTGGATACCTCCTCTGGTACCTCCTCTGTTCCCCTCAGCTACAGGAACCGTATACAGCAAAAACTTCACAAACTGCAGCTGGTGGACACCTGGCGCATTTTCCACACTGGAGAATGAGATTGACCTCTTTCTGATCCCTCACCAACTACTATTCCTCGTTCTAGACGTCTCTATCGGTCATATAACCTGGTCTGATCACGCACCAGTTATGATGCATTTCTCCCTGTCAGCCTTTACCTCTACTCCGGTTTGGAGATGGCGCCTGAATGAGAGTCTATTGCAGATCCCAGAGGTTTTGACTGATGGAGCTTAAGAACTCACAGCTTATTTTCAGACGAATGCCACCCCTGAGAGTGACCCAGGTATAGTGTGGGACAGGAAAAGGTAACCCCCTGAATGGAACTTTGACAGACCACCAACTCAATGATAAAAAATATCTTTTAATAATATAAAGTAAAAAATATGTGCCATTTACACATAACAAGAATACATACAATGCATCACATGGAAGACAAGATAAAACATGCACAAATACAAATCATCTTAAGTACTCTCCAAGGGGTTGTGTGCCCTTATGTCCGACGCGTTTCCAGTATTCAATATTCAGATACCTTCATCAGGGACTGAGAGTTGGATGTATTTACAAAAATATTTATTCCATGTTAAAGAAGCACTAGAGGCGAATAAATCCAATCGAATGTTGCAAGGGCACCAAGACTATAATGATGGACGAATTTTTTTAAGTAAAATGCGTGTACGGCATCAGAAGATAGAGGACAAGGTACATGGGACAAACTGTCGTTGGAGCCTGAAATATGGGCTCAGTGACAGGCGGAAAAATGTCCAAGTGTCCCTAGGTAGGTGCATCTTGGAGGCGTCCCAATTCAGTGTATGGCGTGCTGCCTTTTACTCAGTGCCTGCGGTTCTCTATGCCTCAGTTCTCCACGCCTCACCAGCCACATTCTAGGATTAACCTCTTTCTGATCCCTCACCAACTACTATCCCTCATTCTAGACGTCTCTATCGGTCATATAACCTGGTCTGATCACGCACCAGTTATGATGCGTCTCTCCCTGTCAGCCTCTACCTCTACTCTGGATTGGAGATGGTGCCTGGATGAGAGTCTATTGCAGATCCCAGAGGTTTAGACTAATGGAGCTCAAGAACTCACAGCTTATTTTCAGACGAATGCCACCCCTGAGAGTGACCCAGGTATAGTGTGGGAAGCTTATAAGGAGGTCATACAGGGCATCCTGATCAAACATGGTTCCCATGTTAAAAATGTGAGAGAAGCACAATTGACAAAACTGCTAGCCGATATTCAGGCTTGTGAGCTGCATCATAAAAGAACACAGATCCCATCTTTAGGGACTGAACTCGCACATCTTTGTCGACAGGTATCTGACCTTCTTTATTACAAGACGAAGGCAGCACTCCAATCCTGCAAGAAACTAGTATATGAATTGGGTGACAAATGTGGTAAATGGTTAGCACGGGCCCTCAGAGACCAACGTAAGGCTTCCTATATCCCGTATATCAAGGATACGGACAGACGAAGAATCTCATTACCCAAGGATATCGCCCACACCTTTGGGAAATTCTATTCCTCCCTATACAACCTCCCACCCCCTTCTCCTTCCTCTTCTATAGAAGATTACCTCTCTTTGGCATACTTGTCATGCCTCCCATCCCCAGTTCAGGGAGAGCTTGAAGCCCTGATCACTGTCGAAGACCCTGATGGGTTCACTATACAGTACTACAAGACTCTTTTGCCCCTGTTAGGTCAACACATGGTAAGAGTGTTTTTTGGCCTAGACATACTACCTCGTTCCCACAGGCATCTCTGTTAGCCAACGTCTCAGTTATCCCGAAAGAAGGAAAAGTCTGCGGCAGCTATTGGCCGATCTCATTTCTCAACGTAGACCTGAAGCTCATTACCAAGATACTTGCCTCTCGGATCCAATCCCTGTTACCCCAATTGGTTCATCTGGACTAGGGATGAGCTTCGAGTTCGAGTCGAACTCATGTTCGACTCGAACATTGGCTGTTCGCAAGTTCGCCGAACACCGAACAATTTGGGGTGTTCGCGGCAAATTCGAATGCCGCGGAACACTTTTTAAAAGTCTATGGGAGAAATCAAAAGTGCTAATTTTAAAGGCTTATATGCAAGTTATTGTCATAAAAAGTGTTTGGGGACCTGGGTCCTGCCCCAGGGGACATGGATCAATGCAAAAATTTTTTTTAAAAACGGACGTTTTTTCAGGAGCAGTGATTTTAATAATGCTTAAAGTCAAAAAATAAAAGTGTAATATCCCTTTAAATTTCGTACCTGGGGGGTGTCTATAGTATGCCTGTAAAGGGGCGCATGTTTCCCGTGTTTAGAACAGTCTGACAGCAAAATGACATTTCGAAGGAAAAAACTCATTTAAAACTACCGCGGCTATTAATGAATTGCCGGTCCGACAATACACATAAAAGTTCATTGATAAAAACGGCATGGGAATTCCCCACAGGGAAACCCCGAACCAAAATTTAAAAAAAAAAAAATGACGTGGGGGGGGTCCCCCTAAATTCCATACCAGGCCCTTCAGGTCTGGTATGGATATTAAGGGGAACCCCAGCCAAAATTAAAAAAAAAAAATGACGTGGGGTTCCCCCTAAATTCCATACCAGACCCTTCAGGTCTGGTATGGATTTTAAGGGGAACCCCGCGCCAAAAAAAAAAAAAAAAAACGGCGTGGGGTTCCCCCAAAAATCCATACCAGACCCTTATCCGAGCACGCAACCTGGCAGGCCGCAGGAAAAGAGGGGGGGACGAGAGTGCGCCCCCCCCTCCTGAACCGTACCAGGCCACATGCCCTCAACATTGGGAGGGTGCTTTGGGGTAGCCCCCCAAAACACCTTGTCCCCATGTTGATGAGGACAAGGGCCTCATCCCCACAACCGTGGCCGGTGGTTGTGGGGGTCTGCGGGCGGGGGGCTTATCGGAATCTGGAAGCCCCCTTTAACAAGGGGACCCCCAGATCCCGGCCCCCCCCCCTGTGTGAGATGGTAAGGGGGTACTTACCCCTACCATTTCACTAAAAAAGTGTCAAAATAGTTAAAAA
Organism: Lithobates clamitans; assembly: GCA_037952925.1. Taxonomy (NCBI): domain Eukaryota; kingdom Metazoa; phylum Chordata; class Amphibia; order Anura; family Ranidae; genus Lithobates; species Lithobates clamitans. The sequence goes on along the minus strand of JBBGZY010000240.1, from coordinate 744,011 downwards.
TGACAAGAGACAGTTTTTGACAATTCCTTTATTTAAATGCTTCTTCTATCTTCCTTCATCTTCTTCATCTTCTGGTTCTTCTGGCTCTTCTGGTTCTTCCTCCGGCGTTCTTGTCCAGCATCTCCTCCGCGGCGTCTTCTATCTTCTTCTCCTCGGGCCGCTCCGCACCCATGGCATGAGGGGAGGCTCCCGCTCTTCTCTTCATCTTCTTCTTCATCCTCTTCTCTTCTTCATCTTCTTCATCTTCTTCTTCTTCATCTCTTCTTCCTTCTTCATTTGTTCTCCGGGCCGCTCCGCAGCCATGCATGGAGGGAGGCTCCCGCTGTGTGACGGCGTCTCCTCGTCTGACGGTTCTTAAATAGCGGGGCCACCCGGTGACCCCGCCCCCCTCTGACGCACGGTGACTTGACGGGACTTCCCTGTGACGTCACGGGGAATGCCACAGAGAAGTCCCGTCATGTCCCGTGCGTCAGAGGGGGGCGGGGTCACCGGGTGGCCCCACCCCCTGTTATTTAAGAACCGTCAGACGAGGAGACGCCGTCACACAGCGGGAGCCTCCCTCCATGTATGGATGCGGAGCGGCCCGCAGAAGAAAATTAAGAAGAGAAGATGAAGAAGATGAAGAAGATGAAGAAGAGAAGAGGATGAAGAAGAAGATGAAGAGAAGAGCGGGAGCCTCCCCTCATGCCATGGGTGCGGAGCGGCCCGAGGAGAAGAAGATAGAAGATGCCGCGGAGGAGATGCTGGACGAGAACGCCGGAGGAAGAACCAGAAGAGCCAGAAGAACCAGAAGATGAAGAAAATGAAGGAAGATAGAAGAAGCATTTAAATAAAGGAATTGTCAAAAACTGTCTCTTGTCATTTTTAACTATTTTGACACTTTTTTAGTGAAATGGTAGGGGTAAGTACCCCCTTACCATTTCACACAGGGGGGGGGCCGGGATCTGGGGGTCCCCTTGTTAAAGGGGGCTTCCAGATTCCGATAAGCCCCCCGCCCGCAGACCCCCACAACCACCGGCCACGGTTGTGGGGATGAGGCCCTTGTCCTCATCAACATGGGGACAAGGTGTTTTGGGGGGCTACCCCAAAGCACCCTCCCAATGTTGAGGGCATGTGGCCTGGTATGGTTCAGGAGGGGGGGGCCGCACTCTCGTCCCCCCCTCTTTTCCTGCGGCCTGCCAGGTTGCGTGCTCGGATAAGGGTCTGGTATGGATTTTTGGGGGAACCCCACGCCGTTTTTTTTTTTTTTTTTGGCGCGGGGTTCCCCTTAAAATCCATACCAGACCCTTAGGTCTGGTATGGAATTTAGGGGGAACCCCACGTCATTTTTTTTTAAAAATTTTGGCCGGGGTTCCCCTTAATATCCATACCAGACCTGAAGGGCCTGGTATGGAATTTAGGGGGACCCCCCACGTCATTTTTTTTTTTTAAATTTTGGTTCGGGGTTTCCCTGTGGGGAATTCCCATGCCGTTTTTATCAATGAACTTTTATGTGTATTGTCGGACCGGCAATTCATTAATAGCCGCGGTAGTTTTAAATGAGTTTTTTCCTTCGAAATGTCATTTTGCTGTCAGACTGTTCTAAACACGGGAAACATGCGCCCCTTTACAGGCACACTATAGACACCCCCCAGGTACGAAATTTAAAGGGATATTACACTTTTATTGTTTGACTTAAGCATTATTAAAATCACTGCTCCTGAAAAAACGGCCGTTTTTAAAACTTTTTTTTGCATTGATCCATGTCCCCTGGGGCAGGACCCAGGTCCCCAAACACTTTTTATGACAATAACTTGCATATAAGCCTTTAAAATTAGCACTTTTGATTATTCATGTTCGTGTCCCATAGACTTTAACGGTGTTCGCGTGTTCGAGCGAACTTTTTTCCTGTTCGCATGTTCTGGTGCGAACCGAACAGGGGGGTGTTCGGCTCATCCCTAATCTGGACCAAGTGGGCTTTATCCCCTCTTACGAGGCTAGGGACAACATGGTAAAAGTACTCAATCTGGTTCATTTTGCCAGTCAAACGAGCTCTCCTTGCGTATTCCTCAGTACCGATGTGGAGAGGGCCTTTGATGGGGTGAATTGGGCCTTTATGTTTGCATAAATGTTTACTGAGACACATAGGTTTCGGGGAACAGATGCTTCGTTGGATAGCTAGCATATACTCCTCTCCACGGGCAGTATTTAAAGCAAATGGGGTATTCTTAGAGCCGTTCCCTATCTCTAACGGCAGGGATGCCCACTCTCACCCCTACTATTCGCTCTCTCGTTGGAACTATTCCTGAACAGGATTAGAATAAACCCAGATGTCTCTGGCATTCAGGTGGACGACCTCATCCATAAAGTCTCCGCTTAATGAAACCTCCTCTTCTCCTTGACCAATCCGCATATTTCCCTATCGAATTTCTATCCTGGGTCGCACTCTACAGCTCAACTTCAACTTTAAATGGACATCTTCAGCTCTAAAGTACTTGGGCACCCATTTCCCCCTGAACCTAGCATATACATTTAGGATGAACTTTCCACCCCTGCTGAATGCAGTCCGTGCCCTATTAGACAAATGGAATAGAGGTCTACATTCCTGGTTCGGCTGCTGTAACATCATCAAAATGAGCATCTTGCCCAAGTTTCTGTACCTCTTCCAGACTTTACTTATCGCCATCCCTCGACCTTCTTTCGTCAAGTCAATATCCTCTTTACCAAGTTCATCTGGGCACACAAATGGCCTAGGATTGGTAGGCGCCTTCTGACGCTACCTAAACTCTATAGAGGGGTGGCGGTCCCAGACGTGCTTAAATATTATCAAACAGCCTACCTTGGCAGGGTAATTGACTGGTGCAGACATAAAGATCTAAAGCTATGGATGCACATAGAACAGCAGTTTAGTCCCATTCCCCTGCACAGGGCGCCGTGGTGATTTACCTCCCTACCTGCTTTCCTCAAGTCGCACCCCACCAGAGGACCCACTCTCCAAGTCGGCCATTCCTCTGCCCACTCTCCGCTGTTTCCCATATTGGGAAACCCTGGATTCCCTCCGGGTGTAGAACAAGGCCCGTTTCAAAATCTCGAGGTGAGCAACTGCTTTCAAGTCCCCCATTTTCTAACGTCTAACACTTGGCCCACAATCTCTCAATTGATGCAACCAGATAGTCAGTTAGATTATCTTTCTGGCAAGTGCTTCAACTTCAGCATCTCTTCCGAACCCTGTGCCCCCCGACTCATTTTCGGAGTCAGCGGACTCTTTTTGAATCTTACTGTGAAGACATAGACTCTCTCCCCCTGCACCCTGTCTAAGATGTATGCCTTGCTTATATCCCCTCCAGAGGACTTTACCATGCCAAGTCTTAGCAAATGGGAAAGGGATCTTGATAGGACCTTCACGGCTGTCCAGCGTCAAAACATCATCCACCTCTGCCTGAAATCATCCATTTGTACGTAATATGTAGAAAAAGCCGCGCTTTAGGACAGGCTTATGTGGCAAAAAAGAGGTTGCTGCCTCCCTTACTCAGGGCACTCACAAGGGGTGTCCTGCTGGTTATGCATATGCTGTCAGAGAAAAGTGGGTTTGATTGGCGCTACCTGAAAACCTGATTGCTACGCATAAACAGGAAAACCTAGGATGGTTTTTATATATTTACATTCTTACACACCAAAAAACATATTCCCTCATTACTATATAAAGAAGGAAGGGGTTGCTCCCAATTACTAGAGATAAGTGGGTAAGAGGCGTACTAATTACCCTATGCCGCAGGTATTTATTACATGCCTGTAACAGAATATTTATGTAGGCAAATTGGCTGAATTAGTATATTATTGTAGAAGAGGCCCCCTTTGCAGGTCTCATTACTATATACCAAAGACTATGTGTAGCAATGCGAGCGAGAACCACCAACAAAGACCACGAACGGAAAAGCTGCAACACCCTTGTAACCGAACGTACAGACTCAGGAACACGGAGTGAGCTGGGAAGAGCAGCTTCTCCATTCGTGGTCTTTGTTGGTGGTTCTCGCTCGCTGTTGCAGCCCTTTTTGTATTTTTTTGACGCATGAGGGCATTGCCGTATCTCCACCAACCAGGACACAGCTAAGGTATTCGTTATCAGCAACAGGGAGCAGTGAGACCCACCTAAAGCAGTTCAGGCTTATCACCCCTGCAGGGGTTCCAGGAGTCGGCGAGTGGGGGGGAGCACAGAAGTCACCTGGCAACATTGTATGCACTGAAGTCACCCCTGGGAGTTCCTGACCTGTTTACAGCAACAAATTTACGGGTCTACTGTACTCCACTGGGATCTGTTGCAATATATCACTATGATTTTGGTATATTTTCTGTAATTTGTGTTATGCTCCAGCTGGACCTTACCACTTTAGTTGCACCTAAGTGGTGGGTATAGCTTTTAGGTCAGGTAATCAGCCGACTGTTTACCATTGGTACACATAATCTTTGGTATATAGTAATGAGACCTGCAAAAGGGGCCTCTTCTACGATAATATACTAATTCAGTCAATTTGCCTACATAAATATTCTGTTACAGGCATGTAATAAATACCTGCGGCATAGGGTAATTAGTACGCCTCTTACCCACTTATCTCTAGTAATTGAGAGCAACCCCTTCCTTCTTTATATAGTAATGAGGGGATATGTTTTTTGGTGTGTAAGAATGTAAACATATAAAAACCACCCTAGGTTTTCCTGTTTATGCGTAGCAATCAGGTTTTCAGGTAGCGCCAATCAAACCCACTTTTCTCTGACAGCATATCCATTTGTACGTGTACACAGGAATTCAACTATAAAATATTGACGCACTGGTATCTCACCCTGTCAGTCTTGAGTAAATATTTTCCAGAATCATCGGAACGTTGCTGGTCATGTGGAGATGAGAGGGGAACTCTCCTTCACGTCTTTTGGTCCTGTTCAAGGCTTCAACAGTACTGGTCAGAGGTACAGAGGATCTCCCAACAATTCGCGGACTTCCCAATCCGGCCTTCTTCCTGCTCCACTGCTCGCAGATGCCAATCCAGACATAAAAAAATCACTCCTTTGCCACTTGGCTAACGCTGCCAAAGCCTGTGTCACACTGTGTTGGAAAGACCCCAATTCTCTTTCCGTTGCCATGTGGCTCAATAAGGTCAGGAGTATCAATACCCTGGAAGATCTGGTACTTACCACACAAAACAGAAGAGAACGATATATGAAAACATGGGCATACTGGAACATGTTTGTATATTCGGATGAAGGGAAGTCCCTCCTAGAGAGCTGCTCTGGGGACTGAGGTCCTCCTGTCATTCGCACTGTAGCATCTATGTGTCCCATCACCCTGGTTCCCCCCATCTTTTTTCTTTTTTCCCTTTTCCCCTCCCTCTCCTCTTCACTTCTTGTCTCGGCCCCCTTCTGGGTGACCCTATGTTTATACCATCTAGCTTCCTGCTATCCTAAAATGTGAAGTGTTCATTCATGCAACTCAAAATGAGCAGAATGCATATGGTCACCACCTGATTTTTTGAAATGGGAGACTCGCCTGTGCAGCAGTAATAGTGCGCTGACTTGCTTCCGAGCACCTCTACATTTGACTGTATTCCCCTGGACTGTAACTATGTTTGATGTGCCATGGCACCTTTGGTGCCTTTGTTATATTGTATATTGATGGATACTTTATTTTCTCTACAAATAGAGAATTAAAAAATTCCTGTGAGACACTAGTATTTGCTTTCTGGGACTGTGTTGCTCTAATTTTTCATGGCTGATGCTGCAACACCCACTTCTAATGCTTGCCTCATTATGTGAACTAGGACACACTGTACTGCTTGTACTTGCTCTTTGCACCTCACTAGGATGCACCGCACTACTGGTGCTTGCCGTGTGCACTCCACCAATATGCACTGCACTGATGGTGCTTGCATTTCATGTGGATATTCAACACTCTTAGGCCTCGGTCACACAATATGTGCATAAATATTGATGGAAAAAATGGACGAGATGGACAAGTTTCTCAGCCATCCAGGAGTCTCCCTCCTGATTGGCTGAGACACAGCAGCGGCGCCATTGCCTTCTGTGGCTGTCAATCAAAGTCAGTTAGTCAATCAGGAGAGAGAGGAGGCGGGACGGACAGCAGCTCCATGTCTGAATGGATACACGGAGCTGCAGCTTGACTCGGGTGCCCCCATAGCAAGCTGCTTGCTGTGGGGGCACTCAACAGGAGGGAGGGGCAAGGAGCACCGAAGAGGGACCCGAGAAGAGGAGGAGGTGGGTCACTCTGTGCAAAACCAGGTAAGTATAACATGTTTGTTATTTAAAAAAAACAAAAAACTAGACTTTACAATTACTTTAATGGGGACATAGTACATCTGACTCTTTTCGCACTGATCTCCTCATCCTCTGAATCAGAGGTGGCACTTAATTAACCTCTATTTCCTACAGGTTTATATTTTGAATCTGACTGTGGGGTCTACCTGCTGCTCTTCCTATCAATCATACTAACTGCATTTTTTACACCGCCTGACAGCTGTACATTTGTTTGGGCAAAAGGGAGGCACAGCACAAAATAGGCACAAGGAAAATTATTGCTAATGTGTCAAGAAAATTGTGACACCACTGCTGCAAAAATTGTTAAAAGTTTTAAAAGCTGATAAATAAGTCACACCTGACCCACATAATAACAATGCCAGCCACTATGGGCGGATGCTGCAAAATAATGCAGTTGTTAACCGGGCAAAAATACACCTGACCTGTCAAAAAAATTTGCTAAGGTATGTATCTAATAGTGATATATTATAGCTGCGCTGACACAGACAGTCACACAGATGCGTCAAACAAGGCTATAATGATTAGACTGTACAGCGCTGTCAGTAACATTTGACCCCAAAAAATTATTAAATGTCAAAAAAATGTATAGTTTATATATCTGACAAATATATATATATATATAATACTGATGATGATAGGCTGAGTGACACAGATGATCAGCTTGTTTCTGATCCCTTCTATGCATGCAAAAGTGAGGTGAATCAATGCAAAGTTGTTCAATAGTCAGTTTCTATATCTGTTCCAAACTCCTTCTATTGAAGGCAAAAGTAGGGTAAAGTGATGTAAAGCTAGATAAAGTAAAAAAAAAAAAGAAGTAAGATAGACAAGCACTGTTCTTTGTGATCTCTGTGATTGGCACACAGTGATCAGAAGGCATTAAGCCACTTATGACAGTGTGATCACAGGCATAGGTGTGCGCAGCCTATAGCATTTAAAGCTCAAACACACATGTGCGTCTAGCAATATATGACCCCCGCACATTGATCTCCCTGCCGGCACAGTGAAAGAAGTGTGTAAACACTTCTCTTATGGCAGAGCCTGTAGAAGAGAGATCTTTCCCATCTTCCTGCCAGCACACAGAGCTATGATCACAGGCATGGTGGGCACATCGTCCACACAAACGCAGTGAAAACTAGGGGTGCAACGGATCAAAAAACTCATGGTTCGGATCGTTCCTCGGATCAGGAGTCACGGTTCGGATCATTTTCGGATCAACAGAAAAAAAAAATCTCCCCCACTGTAATATCCACAATCTCCCTATTGGCAGGGTGTGGCAGAGTATTGGCAGAGTATTGCAGGGTATTGACAGGGTATTGGCAGAGTATTGGCAGGGTATTGGCAGGGTATTGGCAGACTATTGTCAGGGCATTGCAGAGTATTGTCAGGGCATTGCAGAGTATTGGCAGAGTATTGGTAGGGCATTGCAGAGTATTGGCAGGGCATTGCAGAGTATTGGCAGGGCATTGCAGCAGAGCATTGCAGAGTATTGGCAGGGCATTGCAGAGTATTGGCAGGGCATTGCAGAGTATTGGCAGGGCATTGCAGCAGAGCATTGCCAGGGCATTGCAGAGTATTGGCAGGGCATTGCAGAGTATTGGCAGAGCATTGCAGCAGAGCATTGCAGAGTATTGGCAGGGTATTGCAGCAGAGCATTGCAGAGTATTGGCAGGGCATTGCAGCAGAGCATTGCAGAGTATTGGCAGGGCATTGCAGAGTATTGGCAGGGTATTGCCGCAGAGCATTGCAGAGTATTGGCAGGGTATTGCAGCAGAGCATTGCAGAGTATTGGCAGGGCATTGCAGAGTATTGGCACTGCTGCCATCCGATCTCTCCCCTCCACTGTACAGATCAGTACACAGAGGGGAGAGAGGACATGACGCCGGTTTGTTACAAGTGATCGCTCCGCGGATCGCGGGTGTCCCGTACGGATCAACCTCCGCGGATCGGATCACGGATCGATGACGATCCGTTGCACCCCTAGTGAAAACAAGGACATTTCTCATCATTCTCTCAAAGCAAAGGTATCCCTGCCTTCTGTTTACTTGCAATGGCAGATTTACCTATACTGAAAATAATAAAGAAGGTGCCAATTGCTGATCTTCTTCTGAAATGCTAGTTGAAAGCATTGGATCAGCATAAAAGCAAGGCGGGTAATATTTTGAAAAGTGGAGGTCAGCAATGGATTCCTCTATTTCCTTAAATGGATCATGTTGTTTGTTGTTCTTAGGATCCTAACTTCTGCATGGAGTTGTACTGTATATCTATGCATGTTATTTTTATATTATTATTTTATTATTACTATTATTTATTATGTTTATTTGTACATACATAACATGATATAAATATTATAAACCCATATATTTTCCAGCAGGATATAGCTCACCAGGTAATTATTTATTTTACGACTGTAAAAATCTTCCACACCTCTTTTTTTTAATCTTGGCTTGCTTCCATCAGTAATGGATTTTAGTATAATCCAAATTTCCTCCCTGAACACGCAATTTTAATTAATCCTACTATTTATCAAGTTTTCTGATTTGCAAACTGCAATTTCCTGCTTTTGTGTACCAGGCAGGCTCGTATCTCAGATAAAACCTCTGGTGGAAAATTACAAGCAGAAATTATCTTCTAGCCACACACACCTTGGCAACTGTAAGTTACTGTGCAATTTGGCGTATATTATTTAAAATACCTAAGGTTAATATTTAATTATGACCAATGAAGATGTTTAAAAAGAATTTTTTTTCGAAATGAGTCATTTTTGAGAAGAGGTTGGTTATGGTTCATATGGACTACAACGCGCATACATTGCAGCAAAATCATGGACAATTTAATAAATTGCAGCAGAGAAGATACAAACAGCTCGAACATATGGAGCCCCAATGTGGTCCTTGCACTAGGAATACCTCAAATCATCACAAATTTGTTGTCTGCTGCCTTTAATTGTTCTGTGATTGTCAAAATAAGATGTTGCAAAGATCTTAATAACTGCATTTTTATTCTTTTTTGTAACCTGGCCGTATCAGATCTTTTGGTGAGCTTATCTGGATTTTGGATTTCTTTGCATTTTATTACAGAACCAAACATCACTATATTTGGATCATGGAATATCTTGATTGCTTATGTATCTTATACTATATCAATACTATCAACAGTCTACAACTTAGTGGGTATTGCCATAGAGCGCTATTTGACAGTATCTAGGAGCATCAGGCTGAAATGTAAGGTTACCAAGTACCAGACCTTGTCAGCTGTGTTCATTATTTGGACAGTAGCCATCATTCTTGGCTCGCTGCCTCTACTGGGATGGGATTGTTTGACAAAGAAAGAAAATGTCTCTACTCTTTATGGACCGTTTTGTATTGACTATTTGGCTTTCATCACTATACCTAACTGTATTGTTGCTTTACTCGTTCCTCTGATTACCTATATTGGAATAATTTTAATATTAAGGAAGCAGAAGCTTTTAGTGCTGGCACATGGACAGCACAATGGCACTTATAGGACAGCTGAACTTCAAGTAGCTAAAACTTGCATTTTCATATGGATCCTTGCTCTTGTCTCCTATGCTCCATTCTTTGGTGGGGTTCTTTGGGATGTCATCTACACAGTTTGCCCTGAAAAGTTAAAGACCAATGCCCTTGTATTCCGGAACATAAGTGCTATGATGATTACATTGAATTCGTTGGGAAACCCAATTATTTACTCTCTCAGGTTTAAAAGTCTGAACAATCATTTTGTGCCCTGTAGATGCCAGCCAATCAATCGAATTTCTGCCCAAGCCTTTTGAAATGTTTGAATTTATCACAGCCTGAGATAAAAACAAATGATAGAACTTTAATAGAAAGTATTAAAGTGTTTTATAGGGTCAATCTATCTAAAACGTAAGGTGAACTAAAGTTCTGTCTTTAGTAGATACTAGACGGTTTAATTAACTGTCTGTTTCTTATATTTCTTAGAGACTCCATTGGTGAGGACAATGGGCCTTCTACCATGGCCATTATGAGAGTTCCTATTCTCCATGTTGAGTTTTCTGTTTATTTTGTGGCATTGAAAATGCAACGCTGAAGAACACAAAGGGGGAAACACCTCCTTGCCAGGTGGAAACAAATGGGGAATTTGATGTTGTAGTATTCCAAAACATATAGAGTGCCTTGAAAAAGTATTCACACCCCTTGAAATTTTCCACATTTTGTCATGTTACAACCAAAAACGTAAATGTATTTTATTGGGATTTTATGTGCTAGACCAACACAGAGTGGCACATAATTGTGAAGTAGAAGGAAAATGATAAATTATTTTCAACATTTTTTACAAATAAATATGTGAAAAGTGTGGCGTGCATTTGTATTCAGCCTCCCAGCAGTTGATACTTTGTAGTACCACCTTTTACTGCAACTACAGCTGCAAGTCTGTCTGGGTATGTCTCTACCAGCTTTGCACATCCAGGGAGTGACATTTTTGCCCATTCAACTTTGCAAAATAGATCAAGCTCTGTCAGATTGGATTTACAGCGTCTGTGAACAGAAGTTTTGCCACAGATTCTCAATTGGATTTAGGTCTGGACTTTAACTGGGCCATGCTAACACATGAATATGCTTTGATCTAAACCATTCCATTGTAGCTCAGGCTGTATGTTTGGGGTTGTTATCATGCTGGAAATTGAACCTCCACCCCACTCTTAAGTCTTTTGCAGACTCTAACAGGTTTTCTTCTAAGACTGCCCCGTATTTGGCTCCATCCATCTTCTCATCAACTTTGACTAGCTTCCCTGTCCCTGCTGAAGAAAAGCATCCCCACAACATGATGCTGCCACCACCATGTTTCACGGTAGGGATGGTGTGTTCAGGGTGATGTGCAGTGTTAGTTTTCCTCCACATATAGCGTTTTGCTTTTAGGCCAAAAAGTTAAATATTGGCCTCATCTGACCTCCTTCCACATGTTTCCTGTGTCCCCCACATGGCTTCTCGCAAACTGCAAACGGGACTTCTTATGTCCTTTTTTTTAAAAAATGGCTTTCTTCTTGCCATTCTTCCACAAAGGCCATATTTGTGGAGTGCACAACTAATAGTTGACCTGTGGACAGAATCTACCAACCGAGCTGTGGATCTCTGCAGCTCCTCCAGAGTTACCATGGGCCTCTTGGCTGCTTCTCTGATTAATGCTCTCTTTCCCCGGCCTGTCAGTTTAGGTGGACGGCCATGTCTTGGTAGTTTTGAAGTTGTGCCATACTCTTCCCATTTTCTGATGATGGATTGAACCGTGCTCTGTGAGATGTTCAAAGCTTGGGGTATTTTTTTATAATCTAACCCTGCTTTAAACCTCTCCACAACTTTATCCCTGACCTGTCTGGTGTGTTCCTTGGACTTCATGATGCTGTTTGTTCACTAAGGTTCTCTAACAAACCTCTAAGGGCTTCACAGAACAGCTATATTTACACTGAGATTAAATTACACATAGATGGACTCTATTTACTAATTAGGTGATGTCTGAAGGCAATTGGTTCCACTCTATTTTATTAGGGGTATCAGAGTACAGGGAGCTGAATACAAATGCACGCCACAATTTTCAGAAATTTATTTGTAAAAAATGTTGAAAACCATTTATCATTTTCCTTTCACTTCACAATTATGTGCCACTTTGTGTTGTCTATCACATAAAATGCCAATAAAATATATTTAAGTTTTTGGCTGTAACATGACAAAATGTGGAAAATTTCAAGGTGTATGAATACTTTTCAAGGCACTGTAAGAAACCAGGGTCCTCTTATACGTCTTTTTTATGCCTAAAATTAAAATATCACATTTTGGATGGTCTGCACCAAAAATTAAAATATCACTTTGGGGTGGACTGACCCTTTCATCCTTCTCATAAAGAGAACCTGTCATGTACTGAAAATTGTTGGACATGCATCAATTCGTTATTTAATGTTACCCATTTGTTCCAAATCTGCAATAGAAAATGTACTTGGCAGCATCTAGGCACATAACAGTGTCAATAGGTCTGTATGAATGTAGATTATATGTAAATGAATGGTTGTTCTCTGCAGAATTGTTGGGAATTAATTTCAAGAGACACCAAAATCACATATTTTCAGGACTCTGTACATGGTAATGAAGCATGAAATTAAATAGAAAAAGTAATATCTGCAGTTTATCAACCGGCTCTACAATGATCTGATCTCACATGAATTGGATTTGCTTTAGCAAAGTGATGACACATATTTTGCTATCCAATAAGAACAACAATAAACGTATCTTACCATCGTGGTTAACATACTTGTCTGTTAGTACCTAAAGCGTAACTTCACTCAAAAGGGGAAGTTCCACATTTCTGCCTCATCCCCCCTCCTCTATTACCTTTGGACACATTCTGTTTTGGGGGAGCAGGAACCTGGTATTGACAGGTACCAGCTCCCACTTATAATTGAATCTTCCAGGCGATCCAAGCGGAAACCCACACTCCCCCTTTGCTAGCAGCCTTCTTGGACACATCACAGATCTCAGAAGCCTGCAGGATCATTCACAAAGCACAACGTGGCTCACGCATGTGCAGTGGGTGAAGCAGCAAGAAGTCACATCAGCTTCCCACACTAATGCCCCGTACACACGGTCGGACATTGATCGGACATTCCGACAACAAAATCCTAGGATTTTTTCCGACGGATGTTGGCTCAAACTTGTCTTCCATACACACGGTCACACAAAGTTGTCGGAAAATCGGATCGTTCTAAACGCGGTGACGTAAAACACGTACATCGGAACTATAAACAGGGCAGTGGCCAATAGCTTTCATCTCTTTATTTATTCTGAGCATGCGTGGCACTTTGTGCGTCGGATTTGTGTACACACGATCGGAATTTCCAACAACGGATTTTGTTGTCGGAAAATTTTATAGCCTGCTCTCAAACTTTGTGTGTCGGAAAATCCGATGGAAAATGTGTGATGGAGCCCACACACGGTCGGAATTTCCGCCAACAAGGTCCTATCACACATTTTCCGTCGGAAAATCCGACCGTGTGTACGGGGCATTAGGATGCTGACGCAAGGCATGGCTGAAGACTAGTGAAGAAACGGCTCAGGTGAAGACAACGCTGAATCCTTGGACAGGTACATGCCCTTTTATTAAAAGTCAGCAGCTACAGTACAGAACATCTTTAAGTTAGCCATAGATGGCTTGAAATTCAGACAGTTCAGCAGGGACTGGCAGAATTTTGATCTATCTATGGCTGTTCCTTTTGCAGAGAAGTCGATCTAAGAATTGAGCTCTTTGGAACTGGCTTGGAAAATTCTCCTTTGAACAGCTGCATCGTATTCTGACATTAGAGGAGTCCCCGCTGTCAGAAAACAATAACACAGCAGGGAGAATTTCTCTATCCACCTCACTTGCGTAGATGGGGGAACCCATCCAAAAAACAGATCTGTGTTTTGCCAGCCTTAGTGAACATTTCATATAATACTTAGCACATTGTTTACATTCATAACTCACACAATCATGAATAAAAAAACAATTTTTTTGCATCCTCTGGCTTTGATTTGTGAATTTTCATTATCTCACAGATAATTTATTTTACAAACTGATGTGTGATGTGAACCTCTGCGCTTAAGGTGGATATAGTGTAAATAATAAATAATAAATGTGTACTGTTGTGTTGGTTGCTGCTGCATCCCCTATTTGTGTTCCAAGAAAATGAATGATGATTGAAGTACAATGTGGGGTGGCGCAGCCTCAGAGAAACGAACAAGTTGTATGCAATCAAAACAGCGTATAAACAATCCAAATAGTGTAAAGAAAATAAAAAATATATAGAAAAAATAGCAAAGTCCAAATGAATAGTGAGTTCTTTATGAGGTGAGAGTTCCGTGAGCACGATACTGTTGCACTGAGGTGGAAGTGCACCGTCAAGTTTATTACTACACACGTTTTGATTTGTGGAAGGTGGCTGGTATCTGTCATGTTGGAAGATTGAATTTTGTTTAGTCACTTATTTGAACGCAGCGTCACAGAAACGATCAAGTTTAATGTAATCAAAACAGCAGTGTATAAACAATCCAAATAGTGTAAAGAAAATTAAAAAATACATAGAAAAAATAGCAAAGTCCAAATGTATGGTGAGTTCAAATAAGTGACTGAACAAAATCCAATCTTCCAACGTGACTGATACCACCCACCTTCTACAAATGAAAACGTGTGTAGTAATAAACTCGTTGGTGCACTTTCACCTCAGTGCAACAGTATCGTGCTCACAGAACTCTCACCTCATAAAGGACTCACTATTCTTTTGGACTTTGCTATTTTTTCAATATATTTTTTTATTTTCTTTATACTATTTGGAATGTTTATACACTGTTTTGATTGCATTCAACTTGTTCGTTTCTGTGAGGTTGCGCCACCCCACATTACACTTCAATTAAAATTCATTATACAAGTCTGGAATACTGTTTTTAATGAACAATCATCCACAGTAAGCTTTGGCTCTAATTTCCCAATCTTAATTTGGAAAATCAGTCCAAATTCATTAGACTATTGATGCTTCACATGACTGTATACAAAGAAAATTTACTTTAGAGTTAAACTACACATACTTTCCTTGGACAACAAGGATGTGCTAATGGCAACTTTCTGCACAATTCTATTTTCAGGCTATGTCCTGCTGAATTTTGCTTATTTCTGTATAAGTTACTCTAGTGATAAAAAAAGGTCTTTTTGACAGCGAGTTAGGAACTAGGAGCTTCAAGACCTATAACAGGAACTTTTTTTTCTGGCACCTCTTCTTACCCGTATCAAGCCATGTAAAGTCATTGGGTATGAATGGTACAAACCCTTTAGTATCTAACCATAGTTAGATAGTGCTGCCAGTAAAAACTGTTAAGTTGGTGGTGTTTGCTTCTGTGCATAACTGAAGCATGTGTGCCTACTTTATATACTGAATGCATAGATCTGTAGTAGGGAGCTCTGTCACTATACGTTGTACAGTTAATGCTGCCTGATTACAGGATCCTGAATTCTATAGGGAGAATGACCAACGTAGTACACAGTGCTTTATCGCTGCTGTCCAAATGCTCATCCACTTTGCTGGTGTGTTCCCTGTATAACTTTCTGAGCAGAGACAGCTGCATACTTTTAAGTCACTTTAGATGGCATTGTCATGAACATATATGCTTCCGCACATTTAAAGACCCCATTGCAATAAAAGATAACAAATACAGACTTTTGGACATAGAATACCAATAATGGGAAAGTCTACCTAGTTTTATCATTGGTTATGAAATGATTTTGGAATGCTGAATCACCAACTGTGGAACCATTGTGGGATACCACAGGAGAGCTACACCCAAGTGCAACAGACATGTTAGGTGGGTGAGCATGTGGTTTTGCAGATGAGGTCTTCAGAAGCATATGGTTGGTGATCTAACCCACAGGCATCTCACCAAAACTGACTTATTTCAGTGCACACTCAAAAACTGTTTTAAAACCCACATATACATTTACGTCATTCATTATTTTTTTTTTGCACAGTTTGCAAATTTGGTATACCTAAAATTGTTGAAAGATTGACAATAAAAAAATGTAATTTATCCCAGCATTAGAATCTTCCTATACAGAATTCCTGTATGTAAAGCTAAACGTCCAGGCAAGCATCTAATTATACAGCTAAAATACAACTCCCATCTACTAAAAAAGTAATTTCTTTTAGACCTGTTTGTGATTCATATATCTCTGACTAAAGACTCGTACACACGATCGGATTGTTGGCCAACAGTGCGTCAGACTTTTGTCCAAAGGGAGTGTGCCAGGAACTTGTCTTGCATACTAACGGCACACAATTGTCGGCCAACAAACACCAATGTAGTGACGTACTGCGTGGAATTTCAGCTCTTGAGCGCCACCCTTTGGGCACCTTTTGCTAATGTCATGTTTGGCGAGCATTGATTCCGATCATGCGTGTTTGTACTTTGGACTTTTGTCTGACGGACTTGTGTACACACAATATGAAAATCTGACAACAGACCGTTGTCCGCTGAAAATTTACTAGTTTGCAATCCAACATGTGTCAGCGGAAAGTTGGACAACAATTGTCTGAAGGAGCTTACTAACGTTCTAATTTTAGGCAAACAGTCTGTCATCACACAATTCCCTGCCGAAAATCCGATTGTGTGTACGAGGCTTTACAGACACTACCAGGAAGGTGACACCACTTTCTCTATTAGTTATGGAATACATTGATGTCATCTCCCAGCCTGCTGATTGGACAGTGGAGGAGCAGCAACACACTATTAAGCCAGCAAGTCTGCTCACTCTGCTCTCTCTTCCTGCCTGCATGTTCTGTCAGCACATGTGTATGCAGGAGAGCCTGATTAGCTATTACTGCTGCGCCTTGCGCTCCCAGTCTAAGTGCTGCTATGCAAAATGATGAAAGGGCATATTGATATTAACCGGTTCCCGACCGGCTCCTGTACTTTTACGTTGGCAGAATGGCACGGCTGCACAAAGTAACGTACCCGTACGTTACTTTGAATTTGCCGCCGGGTGCGCGCGCGTCTGGCACGATCTCCGTGAGTCGGGTCGCGGGTCCCGTGGACTCGATCGCCGCGGGCATACACGTGATCGCCTCACGGAGAGGACGAATGGGGAGATATCGTTGTAAACAGCATCTCCCCGTTCTGCCTAGTGACAAGTGTCACTCGATCTCTGCTCCCTGTCATCGGAGCAGAGATCAGTGACGTCACACACCAGCCCATCCCCCTGACAGTTAGTAATCACTCCCCTAGGACACACTTAACCCCTCCCCGCCCCTAGTGGTTAACCCCTTCACTGCCAGTGTCATTTATACAGGAATCAATGCATTTTTATAGCACTGATTGCTGTATAAATGACAATGGTCCCAAAAATGTGTAAAAAATGTCCGACATGTCCGCCATAACGTCGCAGTCACAATAAAAATCGCTGATTGCCGCCATTACTAGTAAAAAAAAAAATTAATAATAAAAATGCCATAAAACTATCCCCTATTTTGTAAACGCTATAACTTTTGCGCAAACAAATCAATAAACGCTTATTATGATTTTTTTTTAACCAAAAATATGTAGAAGAATACGTATCGGCCTAAACTGAGGAAAAAAAATGTTTTTTTATATATTTTTTGGGGATAATTATTATAGCAAAATGTAAAAAATAATGCGTTTTTTTCAAAATTGTCGCTCTTATTTTGTTTATGGCGCAAAAAATAAAAATTGCAGAGATGATCAAATACCACCAAAAGAAAGCTCTATTTGTGGGAAAAAAAGGACGTCAATTTTGTTTTGGAGCCACGTTGCACGACCGCGCAATTGTCAATTAAAGCGCCGCAGTGCCGAATCGCAAAAAACGCTCTGGTCAGGAAGGGGGTAAATCCTTCCGGGGCTGAAGTGGTTAGGATTCATGCACCTATGTTCGCTGTATATAAAGATGCATTTGATTATTTTTTTAAAGGAATACCCAACTTCATTAAAGGTGAACTAAATTACGCTGTGTGTAGGTGAGCCTTTGCCATAATGTACAAGAATTCACAGCATACTTGCACATTGCGGTAACCATGCCATTTCCCCTGATAGTTCCTTTGGGTCCTGCAAAATTCTAAATTGGCCATTAAATAACCCCTGATGATGTAACTGTAGCGTGTATCATCCCCAGCACCTGGCCCTTTTCACAGCATGCCAAGAATGAACCAGGTTGTACGCTACACAAAACATGTGTTGTGCAGTGTACATTCTTAAAAAAATGCTAGGAGGGCAGATGAATGTGTTATGATAATGAGATTGTAATCAAGTTACATTCATAAAACATGGCTATATTGATATATAAAAAAAGCAAGTAGACACCAAACACACTTATTTAATAAGGAACACAAAGCTAATAGAGCACATTAAATATCCTAATCGATATAAGCAATTTATTTATATCATATTTGGTCTCTAAGGAATTTCAATTTTATTGTGTGCAATATGTTAGTTGTCAGATTGCAAAACCATGTTAGATTCAAATACAAATGCATTTAGAAAAATTGGTATTAAAGAGGAACTGCAGTCTGCTCACATAATTTGTAATAAAAACATCTTTGCCATTCTGAAGCTTCCCTCCAGCCACCTTGCATATTATTTTATATATACTGTGATTCTGTACTTGCCAAATATGCTGCAGAAATCTCCCTCCACTGAGGCTGGCTGTAACCATGTTAACTGTGGGCAGCTGTTCACTTCCTGGATTTACACAGAGGCACGCCTCCAGCTCTGCAGCCCTGCAGCTCTCATTGTCACTCTTATGACTCATCCCCGCTTCACTCCTGGCAAACTCTCACAAGAGTGAGAGAGAGAGCTGTGCATGATGTCATAAGCCTAGGCTTTTTAAAAGACAAGAAAGAGGAAGTGGGCTGTATAAGGTATTTACTGACGGAAAAAAATGTTTTACTATCCAAAGGTAAAACAGCAAGGGCTGAGGATTTTAGAGAGGGAAAGATGAAAAAATGACTGAAGGTCCGCTTTAAGGGTGTACCTACTGAACATGATAAAACACTTCAAGAACATTTCAGCACAACCCTCAGACCCTTTGATTGGATTTTATGTCTGTAATTGGGTTCAGGGATCATTTGCAGCAAAACCCTCAGACCCTTTGATTGAGTGTTGTTTCTGTAAATGGGCTTCAGGAATCAAAAATATGGCTACATATACAGGAATGCTAAGGGTCATTCATGGGATTCTGATTGATCAGATTGGACTAGTCTGCAAATTATGTATCTTGCGTAAAGTGATTGTAAACGATAACCTTGTAAAACAAGCCATTCAGTTTAAAATAAAAATGAAAAAAACATTATAAATACCTTTTTCCCTTTTTTATCATTTTTTTAAAATGTTTTATTTATTAAGTGATCACGTCCCCACTGTAAGAGCTGGGGGAGGAGAAGCAGCAGCACACAGAGCTTCCCAGTGAATGGCTATGCAGCGGGGGGGTGTCAGGACAAGTCTGATCTTAGGAGGAGAGTACGCTGAGTTCCCAGAATAGCTAGAGAACTGGCCACGGTGTGTTCTCCTGCTTGGTGTGGTCAGTTTTTAATAGGAAAGCAAGGGAACTAGCAGGAACACCAGAGATTTGACATAAAGGAAATACTTTTTTCCCTTGTATTTTACTGTTGCTAATTGTCTGTTTTGTAATATACAGTATTTTCTGTAGATATTTTCTTGAGCTGATTTCCTTTCTTTTCATTAAAATGATATTAAAACATTGTTAAGCTGATTTTCCAAATGCCCTAAATCTAAAATTAAAGAATCTTTGCCTCTGTTAGGGCTACCACATTTGAAAACTACAGCATATTGTATTTTTTTCTGGACATGGTAGTGAGTGGCACAGATGTCTCTTGAAGGTCAGGATTGCAACAACACTGTCTGTGAAATGTGCATGTTTCAAGTTAGGTTCAAGTTACCCCTATTTTTTTGTTTTACTTATTTTTTTAATAATCTCCTGATGAAGTGGAGCTTCACCTAGAAACGCGTCAAGTTCCCGTAAAAAATCAACTGAATTATCTATACTGTCCAGGCATAATGGTGGACCATAAGCACATAAACCCCAACTGGCACAATTCTGAGCAACAAGGTCCATGCATGTTGTATGAGACTTTTTAGTAAATTGTTAAATATCTGTTATCTTTTAAAAGAATGGGATTTGTAATAAACTTTGTATAATTTTTAATAACTGTTTTGGTTTGTGTCCTTAAAATCCCGCCATATTTATGTGTTTTATGTCTAGTCCAAACCCACTTGAGCGATCCCACCAGGAATCTGTCACTGTACTGTGACTATATGTATTTGTGTATGCATGCAGCTGCTGGGAAGGGAATGCCTCGGCTGCTTATGATTTGCCAAGTACAGTGGAAATGCTCAGCTGGGTTTGGACTGGGATGCAAACACGTCTGCGTTTATCCCTAGTAGGCATGTACCCTATCAGTGGAGAATCACAAAAGAAATGAGTCACAATTGCCTGGATTCCAGCATTGCATGATTCAGACAGATCTGCAATCAGACAACTCAAGCACTTGCAAATCACTGGGTCTCCTGATTTGTGACTAGTATTATCTCCATAAAGACCAACTCACATGCAAAAGGGTCAGAGTTTTTTATTGCTGTGCAGTGGCGGCTGGTGCTCATTTTTTTTTTTCGGGAGGGTGGCAAACCTAGCCCCCTCATTCCCCCCACCCATACCCACCCCCCCTTTTGCTCAATCGATTGCAGATTCTCTTGCCCATTGCCCGCCAAGCTGCCTGCCAGCCCGGCACTTACCTCATCCAGGTCTCGGCTTCGACGGCTTCCCCCTGCATCTCCTCCCGAGTCCCGGCGGTCGCTACTCCTCCCAGCCAATTGGGTGTTAGGAATTAGGGAGGAGAAGCAGGAAGACAATAGCGAATATTAATTTGCTATTGTCACACAGGTGGGTGGGCCCGGGGCGCAGTGGTCTGCATCCCGAGCCCACCCTTTTTGAAGCCAATCAGCCTCAGGGTCTAATCATGTGCTTAAAAAAAAAATTGAAATATATGTGTCTGGCGCCCTGCATAGAAATTAGGTGCTGGACGCACAAGGGGGGGGGGTGGCACCCCTGCGCCCCATATGAGCAGCCGCCATTTTTGCTATGTGTGTTCATGTTGGGGATATTTCCACACATTTTCTCTCAAGACAGGAAAAGATGGGAGATTTTTTTTCAGTAAGAAAACAGACGAAAACACTTTTTTTTTTTTTTTTACCAGGTTAACTTTTTATAGAGTTTTTGTTACATGAACAAACATGTACTCGCCTTTACAGAATTGACAGTACCACAGAGTTTGGCAAGATTACATAGATAACATGTAAATTGGTCAAAACAGTCTTGTGCTAACAATAACACATCTTTAGTAGAATGGGGAAGGATTAAAAGTTAACTGTCATTCTGTTGACATTATACTATAAGGGATGAGGCACCACAAGTAGAATGGTACTTTCATTTTAATTTCAATTTCATACATGGAACAATTCCAAGTCAAACATGAAACAATTAAATGACTGTTTTGGCTTCCCCCCTTTTTCTCAACTTCACAAGAATTTGACATACATCTACATACAGGCTTAAAGCGGAACTAGACCCTCCTATGCTGCCATCTTAGCCTCTGTTTGATCTTTAACTGCCATGATGCTGCACATGTAATCAGTTATGACAGCAGCCATTGGATGGTTTGACAGTTTGGTTGACAGCACAACCAATGTGACAGTTACATGGCATGTCCCAAGAATGGGACTCTTTTTTTTTAATCTGTTAAAGTTAAAAGGGTTGAGTTCCTCTTTACATAATCAATGAAAATCTAAATAGGAAACACCGTTACTAAGTAACTGATATAACTGACTGAATGCTGGTAAGTTTTTTGTGTGCCTGGAGATTGGCTTTAACCACTTCAGCCCTGGAAGGATTTACCTACTTCCTGACCAAGCCATTTTTTGTGATACGGCACTGTGTCGCTTTAACTGTTAACAATTGCGCGGCCATGCGATGTTGTACACAAACAAAATGTATGTCCTTTTTTTCCCACAAATAGAGCTTTCTTTTGGTGGTATTTGATCATCTCTGCAGTTTTTATTTTTTCGCTATAAACAAAAAAAGATTGACAATTTTGAAAACAAAAAACAATATTTTTTACTTTTTGCTATAATAAATATCCAAAAAAAAATGTCTTCATCAGTTTAGGCCAATATGTATTCTTCTACATATTTTTGTCAAAAAACAATAAGCGTATATTGATTGTTTTGCGCAAAAGTTATAGTGTCTACAAAATAGGGGATATATTTATGCCATTTTTATTATTAATTTTTTTTTTTACTAGTAATGGCGGTGATCAGCGATATTTAGCGGGACTGCAACATTGCAGTGGACAGATCTGACACGTTTGACACTTTTTTGGGACCGTTAACATTTATACAGCGATCAGTGCTATAAAATCGCACTGATTACTGTGTAAATGCCACAGAATGGGTTAACACTAGGGGGCGATCAAGGGTTTAAATGTGTTCCCTGGGAGGTGTTTCTAACTGTGGGGGGATGGGACTGACTAAAGTAGGAGAAATCTATATTCCTGATCACTAGGAACAGACGACCTCTCTCTCCTCCACTGTCAGAATGGGAATCTGTCTGTTTACATTGACAGATCTCTGTTCTAGCTCTCTGTGGAGCGATCGCGGGTGCCACACGCATTGGCTTTGGCGCGCGCCTCCAGCCGCATGCGCCTCCCTCAGCTCTGAAAGTGGCCGACATACACTTACGGCGGTTTGCGCAGCCGTGCCAACCTTCCGCTGTATAACGATGGCGGCTGGTCGGAAATAGGTTAAAGTGTTACTAAACACACAACAGTAAAATCAGTCTGTATATGCAGTAAAGCATGCTTGTTATACTCACTGTGGAACCTAAGGGGTTAATTCTCGGCATGGTTTAAAAAGGCTGTTTGATCCTGTGTTCTCTGATCCTACCCTGCTTTTACTGTCCCCAATCCATCTGCTGATAGTACAGAGCCTTGCAGGCACTCTGCACATGCTCAGTTTTGTGTGTATTGCTAGAGGTTTTTTTTCTCTTTTTAGGAGGGTGCATGTGATCAGCACAGGGCCAATCAGCACTGTCCAGACAGTGGGTCAGAGAGTAATGCAGCCTCATAGGACAGTCAGAGGAGAATGAAAACTCCTCCTACAAGCTTTAACCAGACACTGATAGAAGTCATAAGACTGCTATATACTGCTGATGAGAAAGGGTATTTAGCAGTTTATATTTACTAAAATAATTGCATTTCCATGTTTCTCTGTACTGTGGGAGACCAGATATAGTGAATGCAGGGTTCTGGATTTAACACTTTAATCTTTTGCTCCCTATCTAATGCCTATCTATGGCAGCAACAAGAGTGGGCTTTAACTCCCACATGTTATACAACTCTGTCCATGGATGACCGACAAATTGAGAGTTCTTGGTCTCTAGCCACAATCAAGAGCCTACAGGACAGGCTACCAATCATTTGACCACTGGGAGCAAAGACCCATTTAAAGGGATGTCAGCGCTGGGTGGGAAGGGGTTAATAAACTAAACTTGCAGAAGCACAAATGAAGGAGAAACCAGAATAAATAAATTTTTAAAAAAAACATAATAAATAAACAGTTTTAAAGCATGAGACATGGCTCAAGCACAGGGATAAGCAAATCCAAAGGCGATTTCAGTGTAAACACTGATCTGCTGATTGATATGTAAACATACTAACTTCTACAATGAGGTAACACAAGCAGCTTGTACACATACATGTTCTTAGTTTGCTGATAAAAGAAAAAGTATTGTTTGATGCTGTGCACACACTGTGTTGATTTATTATTTTTTTAAACAAATAATTGTTTTTACCTCTTAAGAAAATATGAAAGGAAGTTTTATGTTATTTTGTATGTTAGTCTGCAAAATAAAACATATTATATAACTAGTGTTTGTCTTATACAGTATGTTTAGACAGCAAACTTATTTGTGTGGTTTAGCTAGTTTATTACGTTGTTGCTGAAACTGCTGAGTGAATGCATGTGTCATATGCAGTATTATTATGTTTGTTTTAATTAATGAGCTGTAACAAATGTGCTGATATTAACTCTTTATATTAATGATGAGAAAGGTTTACACTTGTATTCGTCTGGTGTAGGAATACATAGTATACTGTATCTGGAAGAAAAGTAGCAGGACAATTGCCTACCTTAAATGTTTGTAAATCTGCAAAGCAGTGGTGGCTGGTGCTAAAAAAAAAAAAAAACCTCCAGGTCCACACTCACCAGAGGACGCCGTGAGACTTACCTACAAACTGAGCCCTCCAGTTCTGGTCTGTCACTGCTCCCCAGATACCCGGCATCTTCCGTGTTAACCTGGTCTTCTTTCCGGGTTCCAAATCTTCAGCCTCGTGATTGGCCAGGACGAGAAGCCAGAACCCAGAAGTGACACGATGGCGAATATTGATTCACTAAAATCAAAAGTGGGAGGGCTCTGCGCCTCGAGGACAACCTAAAACAAGCCAATTAGAGTCTCAGGCTCTAATCACATGCTTGTCAAAAATTGACAGACCTAATAGACACCCATTAGCCCAGCGCACCACACAGTGCACACACATAGAACGATTTATTTTTAAATAAATGATAATATGACGAACATTTTTTAACTTTAATATGTAAAAAATGTTAGTCATCAGTTATTTAAAAATAAATCAATATAAGATTATTTTTCCTATTTGGCAAACTCTGTTTGGGAACTTTGGGGGGGCGGCACCCCTGCACCCCTTTTGGACCGGCCGCCACTGCTACAAAGGCTTGTTTAGACTTGCAGTTGGTAAGGGGGGATCAACCTCATGTTTTTACTGCCCCCAACCTCCTCTCTTTGAGCTGCAAAGGCAGTGGGATGTTCACAGGCGGCAAAAATTATTCCCCTTGTCCTGTTTGGCAGGCAGCATCCCAAATAAATGGGGACATGCTGTAACCATGTTCAATGAACATTGCTGTGGCATGGCGGTGCGGCTTTTAAAACAGGAGGTGAGAAGGTATCACTATGTCTCCTTACTACCTTTCAGTTATATATAAAATATATACTTTGCGCTTACCCTAAGGCCAAAAATTATATATACTGTACTGGAAGATGCTGCCACTTATAAAGCCCAAATACTCAGCTTATAGCATATATAACATTAGATAAGTGCGCGACCTAGAAAACTTATGTGACACAAAATATATCAATCTTAAAACAAATTAACCATAAGTCCAAAAAATGTGATAAAAAACATAATGAAAAAAGATCCATGAAAAGGTCCAATAAGAAGTGCTCTTGAAAGTGAAAAGCGATTCACAAGACATGGTGCTTCATAAGGAGCTCTTTCCCGCTTTCAATATACGCCTCTTACCAGAAAGGCTCAAATTATAGAGACCTTAGTCGCTCACACAATCATCAGCCAGCAGGAATATTCCACTCCTCGGGTTCCTATGAGAGTGATAAAAAAACAAAAACACACAGCCGTGGACTTCACCTACAGGCTGGTACATGGTAACGTCACAGAATTCAGCTCCACCAGCCTTCTACCGTTTTTTTTCACATGTAAGTGCAATGTATGCTTTTTAATAAATGCCGAATTAAAAGTACTTTACCATGAAGTCTCTTTCTTCTATCACTCCTTTATGCTGGAGAGAGTCCAAAGAGGGTTGGTCCGCATAAAGCATAAACTTTGAGGATATTTGAAAGATTTACTGAGTGGAGCAATCTACTTACCAGGAAGGAGCACTATCACTGGAGCCCGAGGAGTGGAATATGCCTACTGGCTGATCATTGTGTGAGTGAGTAAAATCTCTATAATTTGCGATCCAGCCTTTATGGTAAGAGGCGTATATTGTATGTGGGAAAGAGCACCTTGTAACGCAACGTATTTTGTGAATCACTTTTCACTTTCAAGAGCACTTCTTATTGGACCTTTTTTTCATTATACAATATATATATTTTGTATCACATACGTTTTTTAGGTTATGCACTTATCTAATTTTATACACCACCTGTCAATTGCCTTTGAAAGTGATCAGAACGAGGATCACTTTTCAGAAGCATGGCAACATTGCTGCACGTCTAAACCTAGCCCGAGAGCTGAAATCTAGGCATATAAAATACAAATGAAGGCTGCTCTGTGTTCATTAATACAACATTAAATGTAATTTTTAATGTTAGCAGTGCAAATATCTAAATATGACCTGGTATCAGCCTCTCACAGTCCCTGTACAGCAGAGCTCAGAATGAAAGAGGAAGAAGCAGTATAAGGAACCAATTAGGTGTGCTGTTGTGCAAGGAGGCTGCTGATAGGGGAGAGAGCAGAGTGACAGAAAGATGAGGTCATAACTGTGCTTCTTCTCCTTCCCCATCCAATTACAGGCTAGGGGAGACTATGACAGCCTGGGGTCAGAGGAAATGGGTTGAATGATGCTGGCTGTCATTCAACCTGAAAGACTGAGGACAGTTAAATGTGGTAAATAAGTACTATGGGGGCAGCTCTGGATTGGGATTTGCAGAAAGGCAGTTTTTTTCTCTTGCAGTTGACTTTTTAATTGTTATATTCTTTTTTATTTTTATTTTTGGCGGGAGATATGCTTTACTATGAAAGTTCTAAATTAACCCTCTGCACACTGCCATGCAACATCACATATTACTACCAAACATTTATATAAAAACCAGGATTCTTGGTTTGCATATGTTGCAATACATGTTTAAGCTGGCCAACTGCTAATAAATAATGTCAAAACTAGTACGCAAAAAAAGTAAGACCAATTCCCTTCCCCTAGCTCTCATAGCAATGTGGCTACTTTTCTAAAATTGGTTTGCAAAGACATTCGGAATCATGACAAGGGCCTCTTGGCGACACGCCATGTTTTTTAGAAGAGAAGCCAACGGGAACAGCAGTTCAATTAATTAATTCTCCTTTCCCTTGATTTTATTTTAAGGCACAATGTGTTTACATTCAATGGCTCCCACTTCCTCCAAGTGCGGGGGTGACTATGGGGACCTGTTGTGCCCCCCTCTTATACCAACCTCTATCTGTGGGAGTGGGAGTGCACATTGATAACGGATGATAACTTCTCAGTATTTGCAGACCATATTTTGACATGACACTGCCAAATCAACTACATTTTTGTACTACGAGACGAGTCCGAAGACCTTTTGATGGATTTTTTGGCATCCATCAACATGAAAGACTTTAATCTTAAAATGACCATGTCATTCAGTAAATCTCACATTACCTTCCTGGATGTTAAAATCCAGAAAGGCATGGGTAGCCAACTATTCAGAATACTCTTTTGCAAACCAACAGCAGGCAATTTTATCCTATGCACCACCAGTTTTCACCCTAAGCCTCTCCTGGCCTCTATCTCTTATAGTAAATACTTGAGGGCCAGACAAAATTGCTCAGATGATGCACTTTTCTAAAAAAAGATGGATATCTTTTTGGATACACCTCTTAGAATGAGGGTATATCAACACCTCTCTCAAAAAGGCCTATTTTGGTATTCTGATTGCTATCTAGTATTCTATGTTGTAGTATGCACTTACCCCACTGAGTTCACTAAGAGAACGACAGTTGATGATAACATTGTATTGGACCTTCTATTGCTTTTTTATCTGAAATGCTCATTTTCTTGTACATGTTGGAAAACCTTAAATAAAGAATGCATTAAAAAAAATAAAAATTGTCATGTGTGACAGGGCCTTCTTTAATATGGATTGGACCCTGGACAAACATTTTCTTGCCCCCCCCCCCCCCCAATGCAATTTTGCTCTTCACCCCAACATCTAAAAAAAAAAAAAACACACATAGAATTATCTAAAAAAAACCCAGCAATTTCCACGTCATAGTTTCCCCATTACATTGCAGCCATTTCCACATCATAGGGACCCTTTACACATCACAGTACCCCTTTTCACATCATAGTGCCCATTACATTGCAGCCATTTCCACATCATAGTGCTCCTTTACATTGCAGCCATTTTCATGTCATATTGCCCTTTTACAAATCACAGTACCCATTATCAAATCACAGCACCCCATTGCATTGCAGCCATTTTCACATCATAGCGCCCTTTTACACATCACAGTACCCATTATCAAATCACAACGCCCCATTACATTGCAGCCATTTCCACGTCATAGCGCTCCTTTACATTGCAGCCATTTCCACGTCATAGCGCTCCTTTACATTGCCGCCATTTCCACATCATAGCGCCCCTTTACATTGCAGCCATTTCCACAACATAGCGCCTCTTTACATTGCAGCCATTTCCATGTCATAGCGCCCCTTTACATTGCAGCCATTTCCATGTCATAGGGCCCCTTTACATTGCAGCCATTTCCACGTCATAGCGCTCCTTTACATTGCAGCCATTTCCATGTCATAGTGCCCCTTTACTTTGTAGCCATTTCCACGTCATAGTGCTCCTTTCCATTGCAGCCATTTCTACAGCATAGCGCCTCTTTACATTGCAGCCATTTCCACTTCATAGCGCCCCTTTAAATTGCAGCCATTTCCACGTCATAGCGCTCCTTTACATTGCAGCCATTTCCATGTCATAGTGCCCCTTTACTTTGTAGCCATTTCCACGTCATAGTGCTCCTTTCCATTGCAGCCATTTCTACAGCATAGCGCCTCTTTACATTGCAGCCATTTCCACTTCATAGCGCTCCTTTACATTGCAGCCATTTCCACGTCATAGCGCTCCTTTACATTGCAGCCATTTCCATGTCATAGTGCCCCTTTACTTTGTAGCCATTTCCACGTCATAGTGCTCCTTTCCATTGCAGCCATTTCTACATCATAGCGCCTCTTTACATTGCAGCCATTTCCATGTCATAGTGCCCCTTTACATTGCAGCCAATTCCACGTCATAGCGCTCCTTCACATTGCAGCCATTTACATGTCATAGTACCCCTTTACATTGCCGCCATTCCATATCATAGCGCCCCTTTACATTGCAGCCATTTCCACAACATAGCGCCTCTTTACATTGCAGCCATTTCCACGTCATAGCGCCCCTTTACATTGCAGCTGTTTCCATGTCATAGGGCCCCTTTACATTGCAGCCATTTCCACGTCATAGTGCCCCTTTACATTGCAGCCATTTCCATGTCATAGCGCTCCTTTACATTGCAGCCATTTCCATGTCATAGTGCCCCTTTACTTTGTAGCCATTTCCACGTCATAGTGCTCCTTTCCATTGCAGCCATTCCTACATCATAGCGCCTCTTTACATTGCAGCCATTTCCATGTCATAGCGCTCCTTTACATTGCAGCCATTTCCATGTCATAGTGCCCCTTTACTTTGTAGCCATTTCCACGTCATAGTGCTCCTTTCCATTGCAGCCATTTCTACATCATAGCGCCTCTTTACATTGCCGCCATTCCATATCATAGCGCCCCTTTACATTGCAGCCATTTCCACAACATAGCGCCTCTTTACATTGCAGCCATTTCCACGTCATAGCGCCCCTTTACATTGCAGCTGTTTCCATGTCATAGGGCCCCTTTACATTGCAGCCATTTCCACGTCATAGTGCCCCTTTACATTGCAGCCATTTCCATGTCATAGCGCCCCTTTACATTGCAGCCATTTCCACGTCATAGTGCCCCTTTACATTGCAGCCATTTCCACGTCATAGCGCCCCTTTACACATAACAGTACCCCTTATCACATCCCAGCGCCCCTTTACATTGCAGCCATTTTCACGTCAGTGTTTTTATTTGTAAATTACTTACCTACCACTTTAGGCCTGGTTCACATGTATGTGGGTTGGCAGCCCACATTTGCACAGGCACAGCAGCCCATTCATTTGAATGAAGGTAGATTGGGTACCTGGCTCTCCAGAAGGCAATGCCCTTAGATTGGGATAATGTACATTTAGTTAGACAGTCATAAGGTAAAGCAAAGTTGAACTAGACTGTAAATATATATATCAAATACACTGCCTGCACACCACTAACTAAGCTGCTTAATCTCTCCTCATTCATTACACTATATGGCCGCCGTGTAAGCAGCAGTCCAGCTGGGAAAAGTTTTGGCAACCAGGAATGACATCACTGTAACTGCACCACAATTAACACAAATGCAACCAAAAACTGCTACCACAATCCTCCAAACATTGTATAGCTCGAAAGAATCATAAGTGATCCCCCTTACCGCTCAGCAAGAAGGTTAACTAAATTGTTTTAAGCCCTAATTTAATAGAAGGTCAAACATATTTAAACTAACCACAATAATCTTCATCAGTTATTTTCTTTCTCATTCCTTCATGTGCTCGTTTACTCGGTCTCCGCAATAATAAAACATCACCAGTAGAAAATATATATGGAAAAAGATGCCCACATAGCATAGCATAGTACAATAACTCACATTATTTTGTGCTTTGTTAAGCACAGGCAGCTAAAGCACCTCTTTATGCTCAAAACATTTCTTCCCTAAGAGACCTTGCTGAGGCAATACGTACTGCCCTTTATTGTGACTCAATAAAAGCAAGTATAACAGTCCAACATCTTTCTTTTTTTTTATTAAATATTTTTATTAAATTTCTTAAAAGACAAACAAAACAAAACACAACAAGACATCATACACACTGAACCAAAAGTATGAAAATACAATTTCAATATCCAGGATATCAATTATTAATTTACAAAGGGAGAAAAAAAAAGGAGAGCAAATGATTTGAAGTGAACATTAGTTCCTACTTTCCCCAATGACCTCCGACATTTCTCATATAGGAGCATACCTATTATAAACAATGGCCCCCATGGGCATTCGATGCTATATACAGTTTGTCCAGCCACTTTGCCCACACTTTATCATACTTACTAGGACAGCCCCTGTTCATATAAGTATCTCTATTCAATGAAAGATTATTGTTTACCAATTGTTTCCAATATGAGAGTGTAGGGGCCCGAGGTTTCTTCCAATGCAGCGCAATAGCTTTTCTTGCGTAAAATAATGTTATATTAGCAAACACTCGCTCGGACACTATGGGAAGAATAGTCTCTACCAGGCCCAGTAGACAGACATCGAAACCGGTAAGGGAACAGAAGTGATAGAGTTCAATAAATCCACCACTTCCACCTAAAAGATATCTATATAGGGACAAGTCCAGAAAATATGTGTAAAATCCCCCTGATTCGCGCCACATCACTCTGAAGAACACACAGGATTTATCTTTTTAAGTCTATGTGGCATAATATATGCTCTATGTACCAATTTAATTTGAATCATACAATCTCTTAAGGATATTAAAGATCGCAGAGGGAGATTCCACACACCCCTCCAATCCTCCATATCTAAACCTGGTATATCTCGCACCCACCTAGCTCTGAGAGCCTCTAATGGCAGGATAGAAATTAATATAAGATGAGAATACAATCTCGAGGTGGGCTTATCCAGACACTCAGACCTAAGTACTAGTTCTAAAGTGGATTGTCTAATCGTTAAACTATCCTGTGGAAACTGTGCATGAAAGGTATGAATAAGCTGGAGATATCTAAATTAGTAGGAGCTGGGACATTAAAAGTCAAAGTAAGTATAGAGAAGGTAGATAGTTTCCGATCAGTAATCACTTGAGAAAGTAGTTTAATATTATACTTGGTCCATGCAATAGGCTCTGGTGCTTTAAAAAAATGAGGAAGAGTAGGATTAAACCATAAAGGGGCACTTGGAGGAAAAGCACCCTTAGGTTAATGCTCACATCTAAGACCAACCTCCCAAGCTCAAATACAGGCATACCCCACTTTTATGTACACAATAGGGTTTATTTACTAAAGCTAGAAAGTGCAAAATACGTCTCACTTCTGCATAGAAACCAATGAGCTTCCAGGTTTTATTACCAAAGCTTAATTGAACAAGCTCGGGTTAGAAGCTCATTGGTTTCTATGCAGAAGTGAGTCTGATTTTGCACTTTCCAGCTTTAGTAAATAAACCCCATTATGTACCTAAAAGTGGGGTATGCCTGTAGTGATAAGCTGGGGTAAGCTGATATGGTGTCCTATGGCCCCTAAATAAAAGAGCTTTCAGGGCATCCACAGAGCCTACTACTGCCGCTTCCAATCTAGTAGAGGAGTTATATATATCAGGATTCAGCTACCATGTGGCCGTAACCAACTGAGTAACTAAAAAGTATCTATATAGATCTGGGAAGGCTAGTCCTCCCTGCTCACAAGGGTGCATCAGAGTAGTTAATTTGTACCTGGGATTCTTCGATCCCCATAAAAAAGATGAAAAATTTTTGTTTAATTTTGTAAAAAAGGACCTAGGAAGCCACTGAGGAGAGGAGAGAGGAGGGGAGACTTCGATCGCATCCTTCTACAGAAGGAAAAGCGGTGGATATACACCTTGAAGTCCCTCGTACCTCTCGGTATGAATACTGAATTAAATATGCAATCATTTCTGAACCAATGAAACATCTCTTATTTAATGATTTTCTCCCAACATCCTCACATCCTTCTTTTTCTTCTCTTCCCCCTACCTCTAACCTACCGTTTCTGCTAATAACATCCTACACTACGACTACCAGGGGGACTTTATTGTCCTCTTTTATGCCCCCAGCTGCATTCATGCGGAACTCCATCTATCAAGTTTGCTTGATCCTATTTCCCGGCTGCCTTTTTTGTCCCCTTCTGGGTCTGCCCTCTTTTCCCCTTAATACTCAGCTTATCAATACCTTCCCCACTATAATCTCCCCCCATACATCAAGAGATGGAAAAATTCATCTCAAACAAAGTCTAAATTGTACATAGGGGTAAGATTCACCTAGGTGTTTATTTCTATATGTTCAATGTCCTTAGGGTTAGAAAGGAGTTGAAATGTTAAAAGGTGAACCGCCAAAAATTCAAATGAGCCTACCAACACCAAATAATAATGTACCATCAGTATCGATGAGAAATACAAGGGAAGCATAGAGCCGTTACAGATAAACAAAAGACAGCTATCCGAGCTTTTTACTCTAGCTTGTCCCAGTTACTTTTTTCAATGAATGAAATAATAGGAGGAGGGGTGACTACACCTCGAGGTACTATAAGGGAGAGGTGTAGGTCCGCCCCTTCCACGTCCAGTTGAAGCTATGTGACATGATGTTGCGAAACGCGTCAACGTAAGCTGCGTGCATGGACGTCGTCTCAGCGATCCCCGGCACATCTCATGGAAGCGGAGAAGCGGAAAAGTGCCGTACCTAAATAACATCACCCGTATAGCTGGAGCCATTTCTAGTAAAACTGCTAGCCCACTGCAAGATCCTGCCACGGTGTGGTTCACGAAAAAGCAGTTTACTACTAGACAGCCAGGAAATTAGACTCACCGGCAACGGTCCACCTGCTTCTCGCAGAAGGACAGATATGTGATGAGCCTGCTATACCCCTGAAGCGCCCGAATCCACATTGGAAGGAAGGCGGTAATGTAATCTGTGTAACATACCTATATACTTTGCAGCACTTATCATTGGAACGTTGTTTGCTAACATCAATAGACTTGGGGACAGTTTCAGATCCCGTGCCAATAGCCATTGATGGTTATCCAGCTGGGGTATACTGTGTGCTGTTGAAGGCTTGAGAAGCAATGCGGAATTATATCATCCAGAACTATCATTGTCATAGACCATCTGTATATGAGCAATCATCTTCTGTTACAGACTGACTTTTGTTATGATCCACAATTATAGCCTTTTTGAACTCTACAGCAACTACAAATTCAATCTTGTAACTCCATATTCTTAGGACTTGTTTCCCGGACAATTAAGTAATGAAGTGACTCTACAAATTTTTACAAGCCCTGTTAGGTCTTGCATCGAATATAATCCACTGCACTCTAAACAGTCCTATGATCTATGGCTCTATTCCAACGGTGGTATCAACTTAGTCAGTTTTAGCTTCTCTGCACCCCCAGGGACCACACTTGCATAATTAGCCCGCTATTCTTTCCTATTATTGTTAATTACCAATACTGGCAATTAGCCATTGGGGCTTCTATGCAAGTGTGGATCATTACAGGCGCCTGCACTGCATGTGTTATCTGTTTGTCAATGTGTGTGTACTGTCAGTCTCTGTTTGTCTATCTGTTTCATTGATAAACCATTTGTAAACCCATACACTTGGTGTATCATTTTATGGTTGGTCTCAGAGGACCCATGTTCTAGAACTTCCACTGGGAAGTAATATGCATGTATTTTATATCTGTGTGATTTTTTTAAATCAATAATAAAATTTGAAACTTTATTTTATATACTTCTCTCTTGACTGCCCTCTCCGGCCACAAGTAGCTATCTTTATCCCTGGGAAATCAGACCTGGTGATCTGTCCCCGGGATAGATCTTTACTCATACACTGAGGAGAGTGTCTAAATAAATACATACATTTGGGGACGATTTTAATTTTTAGAAGATTATTACATCCTAATAAAGACAATGGAAGAGACTTCCATACTTTCAATTTCGACACAACATCTCCCAGAATCGGCGTCAATTTCAGAGGAATAAATTCAGAAGCTTGGCGGGAAATTACTCCCTAAGTATTTGAATTTCTCCACCCACTGCAGTGGAATATCATTCAAAGCCGTACTACAGGCCTCCCTATCTATTGGAAACAACAAGGACTTACTCCAATTTACCTTCAACTCTGTGACTATTGAAAAAGAGTCCAATATCTTCAAAACCCCTTGGAGAGAGGGTCCAGCATCATTTAAAAATAATAAAAGGTCGTCTGCATATAAGGCTACCCTCTCCTCCAACCAACCAATCCACAATCCCTTAATATTGGGGGAGGTGCGTAAAGCCTCCGCCACAGGCTCCATAGCAATACCAATGACTCATTGATTCTGGTAAGGCTCCTTCCTTTCGACAATCAGTGTAAAGAGAAGCCAGTACAGGAGATAAAAGCTCAATAGTCAAGATTCAATAGGAAGGCCGTCTGGCCCCGGTGACTTCCCCAATGGAAACAAACCGATGAACGAGAATACCTCCTCCGATGTTATTGAGTGTACTAGTGTCTCCCTCTCATTATCCGTTAACCATGCTAGTGTAACTGAATCCAGCCAAGACGCCAATTCTGTTGGCTGAAAATCAGGGCTCAACTGAGATGTATACAGAGTCTGATAAAATTGCCGAAAAGGCTCCAGAATTTTAGGCTGTGAAGAGACCATGGGGTTGATTTACTAAAGGCAAAACCACTTTGCACTACAAGTGCACTGCAAGTGAACTTGGAAGTACACTCGGAAGTGCAGTCGCTTTAGATCTGAGGGGAAGATCTGAAATGAGGGGAGGCTCTGCTGATTTTATCATACAATCATGTGCAAGCAAAAATGCTGTTTTTTATTTTCCTTACATGTCCCCCTCAGATCTACAGCGACTGAACTTCAAAGTGCACTTGTAGTGCAAAGTGGATTTGCCTTTAGTAAATAACCCCCAATGTCTCCAGAAGCAGTGCTTATTTCCAATATTGGAATATTCGGTTGTTCATGTTTAGCCATCGTGGCCAAAAACTACCATTATGATCTCCCTGCTCAAAAAACTTCTGTTTATTTTGATATAAATCCAACCTTGTAGCCTCCGCCATATGCAAATGTAGTGCCCGTTTGCCGTGGAGTAAAGCATCGAAGCTTAACTCTGAACATCTTTCACTTTAAAGACCAAACAAGCAATGGCAGCTCCCATATTTTTATGCTAACAGCCCTATTGATTATGGCTCCAGAGCATCCCAGGACCCAAGCAAAGTGTGCATGCATCATGCAAATACAAACCTTTTAGTAAGACAGAGTTCATACATGCCCCACAAAGCATACAGATGCCTGTGACCTACTGAAAGGCATACAGGGCCTTGCAAAGGTATTAACCCCCTTGGCATTTTTCACAACCTGGAATTAACATTGATTGTTTGAGGATTTGCATCATTTAATTTACAGAACATGCCCACAACTTTGAAGATGTTTTTTTTTTATTGTGAAGCAAACAACAAATAGGACAAATAATAGAAAAATGTGCATAACTTTTCACCCCCCTAAAGTCAATACTTTGTAGAGCCACCTTT
Organism: Lithobates clamitans; assembly: GCA_037952925.1. Lineage (NCBI taxonomy): Eukaryota > Metazoa > Chordata > Amphibia > Anura > Ranidae > Lithobates > Lithobates clamitans. The sequence continues at coordinate 708,090 of JBBGZY010000240.1, read as the reverse complement.
TGCGGCTATCACAGCTCCAAGTTGCTTTGGATAAGTCTGTATGAGCTTGCCACATCTTACCACTGGGATTTTTGCCCATTCCTCCTTGCAAAACTGCTCCAGCTCATTCAGGTTGGATGGTTTGCGCTTGTGAACAGCAATCATTAAGTCTGACACAGATTTTCTATTGGATTGAGGTCTGGGCTTTGACTAGGCCATTCCAACACATTTACGTGTTTCCCCTTAAACCACTCAAGTGTTGCTTTAGCAGTGTGTTTGGGGTCATTGTCCTGCTGGAAGGTGAACCTCTGTCCTAGCCTCAAATCACACACCGAGTGGTACAGGTTTTGCTCAAGAATATCCCTGTATTTAGCACCATCCATCTTTCCCTCAACCCTGACCAGTTTCCCAGTCCGACTGCTGAAAAATATCCCAGCTCTATGGAGCGTACGGCTTATTGTCGTCCTATGTACAGATACTTCAGTCTCCGCTGTGGAACTCTGCAGCTCTTCCAGGGTTACCTTAGGTCTCTGTGCTGCTTCTCTGATTAATGCCCTCCTTGCCCGGTCCGTGAGTTTTAGTGTGCGGCCTTTTCTTGGCAGGTTTTCTGTTGCGCCATGTTCTTTACATTTAGTTATGATAGATTTGATGGTGCTCCTAGGGATCATCAAAGATTTGGATATTTTTTATAACCTAACCCTAACTTGTACTTCTCAACAACATTGTCCCTTACTAGTTTGGAGAGTCCCTTGGTCTTCATTGCAGTGTTTGGTTATTGGTGCCTCTTGCTTAGGTGTTGCAGCCTCTGGGGCCTTTCAAAAAGGTGTGTAAATGTAATGACAGATCATGTGACACTTAGATTGCACACAGGTGGACATCATTTCACTAATTATGTGACTTCTGAAGGTAATTGGTTGCACCAGAGCTTTTTATGGGCTTCATAACAAATAGGGTGAATACATACGCACATGCCAATTATCAGTTTTTTATTTCTGAAAAATAGTTTTATGTATGTATTTTTCAAATTTTACTTCACCAACTTAGACTATTGTGTTCTGATCCATCACATATAATTCAGATTAAAAAAAATTGAACTAAAGGCTGTAATGTAACTAAATACGTAAAAAGCCAAGGGGGTGAATACTTTTGCAAGGCACTGTAAGTATGTTCCTTAGTTCTAGCATGGGGCCTGGGATTGTGGGTCATGTGTAATGGAATAACAATTATTTCTCTGGAGCTTTAAGGTAACAATCACATTCAGCCAAAAAGTGCACTACAAAACCCCTCAACCCCGTCTAAATGACCATGCTATAAAAACAGTGGAGACACTTCTGAGCCAAACCTTTACAGGTTTTAAAGTTGTAACCTCTGAAACACCAGGTCATACTTAACTCAAGATACTGTCCACCCAGGTTCACAGGGACTCTTTCCCCAGAGTCCTCCTCAGCAGCCTTTTCTAAGCTCTTCCGGGCAGACAGGCACATGACCCTGAAACATCTAACCAAGAAAGCATACTGGCTTGTCCAACTGTATACGACCACATGCACAATGACCCACATTATTCAGTTCCTGAGGAGTACAGAGAAAGCCTTAATACCTGACAGCTAAGGATATATATATATATATAGCCTGCAACATTCTACAATCTAAATCCCAACCTGCTTGGAAGCCATATAAACCTCCTGTATTCTGGCTTCAAACACTTGAGTCTAACTGAGGTGCAAATGTCTTACAACCTACCCAGCACAAGCTGCAAATAAAGGATCTTGAAAACAGAAGCTGAAGAAACAATTCCTGAATTATATGATTACCTAAGGCCACACTACCTGCACACCTTCATGAGACAGTGCTCGGTATTCTCAGCCACCTAATACAGAAGTCATTGCTGCGGGTGTCATTGTGGTGGTTAGGGTACATCATTGGGCCTGGATCCAATGACCTCCACATGATTATATGCTGGGTGCATTTATTTACCACAAAGCAGGAGATCATCCTTACTGATTCTCCCTGCCCCCCCTCCCTTTCTTTCAGTCGTTTTAATGTCCTAATACTCTCCCACTCCACCCCTAGCTGCACCTATGCCTTAGGACTGCAATCGATATTGTTCCCTCTCATTACACTACTACCCCTCCTTTCCCCCCTCCAATCCCCTTCCTTCCTAGCCAAGGAATCGGTCCATTCCCTCACCCTCCCCTCTCCTTGCTGCTTGACCCTCCCTTTCTTTTTTTTTTATAATACCACTTCTGTACCCCTCACATATCTTAACTCGAAGGACCATTGTCCTTGCTTCACATCTCTTTGCTTAATGTCTGAGGGACAGTAGCCCAGAGAAATACTAAATAATACTTACTGATCTACTTAAAAAACAGAGCAGGTTGCCTTCCCTTAGGAAAACCCACTAACCCCCTGACAAAACAGCTACACCTTATGTCTTGCCGCCCTAGTTCAATGGACAAAAAAAAGAGGGGAAATCAGCATTCACCTGTCAAAAAAGATCCCATGGTCTCATTCAGATGAATACAAAAGTACAGATGGATGCATTCTCTTTTATAAACTGCCTCCACTCTTCCTAAAAGTAACACTAGCAAAAGCCTACCTTGAGTGGCCTGCACAAAGTCCTGACCTCAACCTGATAGAACACCTTTGTGATGAATTAGAGCGACTGGGAGATTGCGAGCCAGGCCTTCTCGTCCACATCAGTGCTTGACCTCACAAATGCGCTTCTGGAAGAATGGTCAAACATTCCCATAGACACACTCCTAAACCTTGTGGATAGCCTTCCCAGAAGAGTTGAAGCTGTTAAACCTGCAAAGGGTGGGCCAACTCAATATTGAACCCTACGGCCTAAGACCGAGATGCCATTAAAGGTCATGTGCGTGTAAAGGCAGGCTACCCAATACTTTTGGTAATATAGTGTATATATGTCTTTATCTTCTTCTACTGCTCTTGCAAAGTTGTTAAAAATACATTTGAAACCACACTAAAACAACGATCAATATTTTGCAACATCTTTAACCTTTCATCCCATATATTCATGTGTACTTGGATACTTACTCGGGTCACCTTCACTAAGCTCTACTGTTTATGTTATGTATATTATCATTCATGGTTAACTTCATTAAGTATAAGATAGATAGATAGATAGATAGATAGATAGATAGATAGATAGATAGATAGATAGATAGATAGATAGATAGATAGATAGATAGATAGATAGATAGATTGCTGTGTATTAGAAGAACTCCGGGAAGCATGAATTTGTCATTTTTTACTTTAGAAAAACCAACTGTGATTTTAGAAGAAAAAAAGTTTCTCTTAAAATATTTTCTACATTTTGGGGCCCATATGGCTCTAACAGTGCATGTATAATTATGAAAGCATGCTTGTATGACTGCCCATCCTTGACTGTGTGTCATTGTAAGCAGTTTTATTTCTATCCTAAATGTATGAAACTTTGTATCCCTACCTTTCCTTTTGAGTTATTGGGCTGTGTTTCTCTTCTTCAGCCATCAGATGGTGCTCTGCATGTAGGAAATATATGATCTCCACCATCAATAGTAATACTTTTAAACAGAGATGCCTTCCTTTCTCGCAGGTAAAACTTTTTACTAATTATATTTGTATATGTTTTAAGAAATATTAGTAAATGTAAATTGCCCTTTTGGCTAAGTAAATTCTTCTTTTGATATTGATATCAGATACCATACTCAATAATTGTAATACGCACTGTAAATGGTTATAACAGCTACTGTACAGTAGTGTGTGACAACACTACTAGATCTAGATTCAGCAAAAACAAATTTTGTCTAGGATTTCAAAATGTGTGAAACTTTTTAATCTCTGTACTGGTAAAACCTGGGATTTCCCTGTTGCAGTTTTCACACCCAATGATTGAAAAACAAAAAACCAAAAGTGTTTGTTACCCCAGCATTTCATGTTCTTGATATGTGCCTGCTGTACCATGTACTTGTATGATATCCTGTTCTCTTTGTATTGCTTCCTTTGTGTGAAATCCCTGGGGCTACTGCCAGTCCCTCTACTGTCCTATTAAAAACTGACCACACTAAGCAAAAGAACTCAACGCGGTCAGCTCTCTAGCTATGCTGTAAACTCAGCCTGCTTTCCTCCAATAATCAGACTTGCCCTGAACCCCCCCCCCTTCCACAACCCTTGCACAGCCTTTCACTGGGAAATTCAGTGTATTGCTGTTTCTCCTCCCCCCAGCTCTTATGTAGCTGAGAACAGAGGGAATGTGATAACTTGTAAAGAAAATGGAAAAAAAGGTATTTATAATGTTTTTTTTTTTAAAGCAGACCATGCACCACCACAAGGTCCACTTTTAAATGTAACCTCCTTCTCCTTATTGAATTAATGATTACATGCATTAAAAAACACCTTTGTATGAAAAAAAAATTAGACTTTTCCTTCAGGTTTTGCCCTTGGCTCTTAGACAAAGGTGACATCATCCTACTTTCGGCAAGGTCTTTGTAATGTAGATTAGCCCAAATCTCACTGAGAAGATGCTCCCAACACTGTGCTGTAACATCTTCTAAAGAGACTTGGAGAACTTGGCTCGTTAGCAGGATAATGACACTCTGGTCTGCACCACAGAAGCCAAAGAAAAGTGGATTATTATATGTAACATTTTTCCTGTGCAGGTGTTTTATTTTACAATTTTAGTCAACATTTCAGCAAGAAGGAGAAGGGCACATTTAAAGGCAGACTGCGTGTATGGAGTCTAAAGTTCCTTATTTAAATATCAGGTGGCACTGGCTGTGCATACACAGTCTGGCTGTTAAACAGTCTTTTATAAAAAAAAAGAGGAGAGGAGAGGTAAGGAAGGTTAGGTGGTATATAGTGCCAGGTTAGGTGGTATACAGAACCAGGTTAGGTGATGTACAGAGCCAGGTTAGGTGGTATATAGTGCCAGGTTAGGTGATATACAGAACCAGGTTAGGTGTTATACAGTGCCAGGTTAGGTGGTATATAGTGCCAGGTTAGGTGGCATATAGTGCCAGGTTAGGTGGTACATAGTGCCAGGTTGGGTGGTATACAGAACCAGGTTAGGTGATATACAGAGCCAGGTTAGGTGGTATATAGTGTCAGGTTAGGTGATATATAGTGCCAGGTTATGTGGTATACAGAACCAGGTTAGGTGATATACAGAGCCAGGTTAGGTGGTATACAAAACCAGGTTAGGTGATATACAGAGCCAGGTTAGGTGGTATATAGAGCCAGGTTTGGTGGTATATAGTGCCAGGTTAGGTGGTATACAGTGCCAGGTTAGGTGGTATATAGTGCCAGGTTAGGTGATATACAGAGCCAGGTTAGGTGTTATATAGTGCCAGGTTAGGTGGTATATAGTGCCAGGTTAGGTGGTATACGGAACCAAGTTAGGTGATATACAGAGCCAGGTTAGGTGGTATATAGTGCCAGGTTAGGTGGTATATAGTGCCAGGTTAGGTGGTATACAGAACCAGGTTAGGTGATTTACAGAGCCAGGTTAGGTGGTATACAAAACCAGGTTAGGTGATATACAGAGCCAGGTTAGGTGGTATATAGAGCCAGGTTAGGTGGTATATAGTGCCAGGTTAGGTAGTATACAGTGCCAGGTTAGGTAGTATACAGTGCCAGGTTAGGTGGTATATAGTGCCAGGTTAGGTGGTGTACAGTGCCAGGTTAGGTGGTATACACCTGGTATACAGTGCCAGGTTAGGTGGTATATAGTGCCAGGTTAGGTGATATAAGAGCCAGGTTAGGTGGTATATAGAGCCAGTTTAGGTGGTATATGGCGCCAGGTTAGGTGGTATACAGAGCCAGGTTAGGTGGTATACAGATCCAGGTTAGGTGGTATATAGTGCCAGGTTAGGTGGTATACAGAGCCAGGTTAGGTGGTATACAGAGCCAGGTTAGGTGGTTAACAGAGCCAGGTTAGGTGGTATACAGAGCCAGGTTAGGTGGTATATAGTGCCAGATTAGGTGGTATATAGTGCCAGGTTTGGTGGTTTAAAGTGCCAGGTTAGGTGGTATACAGAGCCAGGTTAGGTGGTATATAGTGCCAGGTTAGGCGGTTAACAGAGCCAGGTTAGGTGGTATACAAAGCCAGGTTAGGTTGTTCACAGAGCCAGGTTAGGTGGTATATAGTGCCAGGTTAGGTGGTATACAGAGCCAGGTTAGGTGGTTAACAGAGCCAGGTTAGGTGGTATACAAAGCCAGGTTAGGTGGTATATAGTGCCAGGTTAGGTGGTATATAGTGCCATGTTTGGTGGTTTAAAGTGCCAGGTTAGGTGGTATACAGAGCCAGGTTAGGTGGTATATAGTGCCAGGTTAGGTGGTAGACAGAGCCAGGTTAGGTGGTATACAAAGCCAGATTAGGTGGTATATAGTGCCAGGTTTGGTGGTTTAAAGTGCCAAGTTAGGTGGTATACAGAGCCAGGTTAGGTGGTATACAGAGCCAGGTAAGGTGGTATATAGTGCCAGGTTAGGTGCTATATAGTGCCAGGGTAGGTGGTATACAGAACCAGGTTAGGTGGTATACAGTTCCAGGTTAGGTAGTATATAGTGCCAGGTTAGGTGGTATACAGAGCCAGGTAACGTGGTATACAGAGCCAGGTTAGGTGGTATATAGTGTCAGGTTAGGTGGTATACAGAGCCAGGTTAGGTGGTATACAGTGCCAGGTTAGGTGGTATATAGTGAAAGGTTAGGTGGTAAACAGAGCCAGGTTAGGTGGTATATAGTGCCAAGTTAGGTAGTATACAGAGCCAGGTAGGTGGTATATAGAGCCAGGTTAGGTGGTATACAGAGCCAGGTTAGGTGGTATATAGTGCCAGGTTAGGTGGTATATAGAGCCAGGTTAGGTGGTATATAGTGTCAGTTTAGGTGGTATACAGAGCCAGGTTAGGTGGTATATAGTGCCAGGTTAGGTGGTATACAGAGCCATGTTAGGTGGTATATAGTGCCAGGTTAGGTGGTATACAGAGCCAGGTTAGTTGGTATATAGTGCCAGGTTAGGTGGTATATAGTGCCAGGTTGGGTGGTATAGAGAGCCAGGTTAGGTGGTATATAGTGCCAGGTTAGGTGGTATACTGTCAAGTCTGTAGTGTGAGGCCGGGTTGCTGAGAGGGCGCCCCTTGCGGCTGAGTGCAGCGCGTCCCTGGATTTGGGTACAGGGAATGCGATGCACAGAGGTGCACGGGTTGCCAGGGATACTGCAAGCTGGCTGGTTGGCTGTAAGTAGCTAGAGTGCGTTGTGGCAGCCGTGCGGAGAGAAGTCTTGAACGGTAACAGCAGGGTAAACCAGGAACAGGGTCCGCAGCCAGGCCAGGGGTCAGATACCAAAAGACAGTCCGAGAGAGGTACAGGAACAAGCCGGGTCATACACAAAGGGCAGAAGATCGGAGAGTAGTCAGCCAAGCCGGGGTCAGAGCGAGGAGATAAACAGAAACACAGGTCAAGCCGGGCAGAGGTCAAGCAGGGATCTTCAGAGTATACAAGGCACAGGAACACAGGAGCTGTTTGATAATCCAGCAAACTGCAAGTGTCAGTGGCAGGTTTAGATAGGCCGGAGGGGTGTGCCCACAAGATCAGGGCGTGCTCACTAGACTCGCCTGCCACCATGACGGTTACTGGCGGAATTGCCCACAACACAGCCATTTCCCTGACATATACAGAGACAGAGTAAATACATGACAATGTGAATAGATAAGAGAATACTGGTCCTGTTCCCCTCTTCCTCCATCACCTGCACTAGAAGTATGAACACATGGCTGTCCCCGCTGCTGCAGAACCTCCTTCTCCCCCCCTCCATGAAGTAAACATAAAGAAAAAAACTCACATGGGAGTAAGCACGCTGAGGACTGATTATGGCTTCTTCTTTCTGGAACTGAAGTCAAAATGTGGCGGGTGGGAGGGGAAGAGGGAGGGGCTGCAGCATAGACAAAGCATTATTGGCTAACACTGAGATGAGATGCAAATATCTCCCCTTCCCCTCCCTTTGATGGTCGGGAACGGGACACTGGAATATCATCATCCAGCCCTGCATCTAAGTGTTGTGTGCCCTCCTCCACAGATTACAGGATGGGGATGTATTTTGCACAGGGGCAGGTTTAGAGGTGGAAGCGCTGCTGCTTGAGCTGGCTCTGCCTGCTTGTCATTATGACACGCAGGAGACCCGGACTGCAGAGGGAGAGACACACAGAGCAAACCGGCCCACTGAGCCATCGACCCACCGGGACACTCCCGGTAGTCCCGATAGCCAGTACATGCCTGAACCACCCTGGGGCTTTATCTACAACTTATTTACCTTTGAGAAGATAGATACTATCCTGTGCCGCTCTTCGCCCAAATGAACAATCACACTAAACTAAACAATGACCTGAGAAAAATTTTTTAAAATAAAAACAACCTCCCACCATTCCCTATAAGGTATTTTCTGCATTGTTAAACCTCCCATTTGGTAGAACATGGAGAAATAAAGCATTCTCAAATAACTGCTTTGATGCTTCCAACCCAATGAGTGCATGAATCTATTTTCTTATTATGATTGGAGTGCAGGGTTTCTGGAAATGATGACACTCTAGGTCCCAGTCTAGGTTGTGATATTGTAATAAGGTTGTTGATTACTGGAAGTTGCTATGTTGTCACTGGCTTAATTGAAAACCCATGTAAGAATCACAAAATTCCCAAACCCCAGTTACCCACACGCACCATCTTAGGGAACTAGTGGTGCAGAACAGTCCTGGGCCCATTGGCACCCACCTGCAATTTTGAGAGGTGATCCCATTTTTAGAGACCCTCTTGAAGTCCCTATTTTGAAGGCCATACAAGATATTATCACTTTCATAGATCTCTTGTTCTGTGTATACCAGTCTCTATCCTTGGTATAATGAGCTGGTTTGATTGGGTAGGGGATCATTTCCTTTTTTAGCAGTTAAATAGACATGAAAATATCTCTTGTTATGTCAGTGGGCAGCCCTACAATTACAGCTCATTGTCCTTGTTTAGCTCAGAGACTTGACTGAAAATGAACTGAATTAAGTGCAACTTGTTAGAATTGCTCAGTGTCACATGTGACCTTTTTCTTTACCAAATATGGAACAGGAAAGCTGCGCTAGATAAATTAAAAAATGATATTAAACCTAAAAAGAATATTTGCTTTTCAGTATAAGATATGAAGCAAAAAAATAAAATGAATTCATTGTGAAAAAATATAACAATCCAAAAAAACATATAAAAATGAAAACTTCTGTGATAGTGCTAAATAAAGTCCAAAATGATGAATGTTCGAATAATTCTAAAATTACACTCATTGATTTGACATGACGAAGTGTATCCCCATATGGTGAATTGCATACTTACCAGAAACGTAAACCAATTAAACTGATGACCTAAACCCAGGGAGGTACGTGCTGACGTTACCACGTCGCCCCATTGAGGAGGACGGGAGTTCTGTAATGTTGCCGGCCGGCTTAGTTTTTAGCCTTATTTGACTGTTCGTTTGTAAGTGATTTTCTTTTTATTAATAAAATAGTATAAACGTTATTACGCTAGTGGCATTATTCCCTTCTTTTTTGGACTGGTATTCATCCAACCCATACGAGGGATGGAGCCTTCGGTTCAATGCTGTGAGTCTGTTCCATCCATCCATTAGCCTCATCACATCCAGCTGGTGATCCACCTGTTTGTTAGGATATATGCATTTTGAGCCTGCCATCTGGTAAGGAGGCCTTCTGTGTGGTGTTGGTGCACTGGAATTGGTATCTTTACTGGTTGATGTTCCACTTATCCATTTGGATATCTGAATTTTTGGGTTTGCCATCTGGTAAGGAGGCTCTCTGTGTGGCGTTTGTGCACTGGATTTGCTATATTCACTGGGTGTCTCTTATGCACTTTTCTACTTTTTCACATTGTGAGTGCTACTTTATTTAATCCTAATTGCTTACCTGTGACAATATTACGCTATGTTATATTTATTTTATTTTCCAGGATGATTTCGTATTGTGGAATCCATGTTAACCTGTGATTTAAGTCTGCTACAAATTCATCATATTGTGACTATTTTCCAATAAAGTCCCGGGCTGGGTTTAAGACATCAGTTTAATTGGCTTACGTTTCTGGTAAGCATGCAATTCACCAGTTGGGATACACTTCACCATGTCAAATCACTGAGTTTAATTTTTGAATTATTGGAACATTCATCATTTTGGACTATCACAGAAGTTTTCATTTTTATATATGTTTTTTGGATTGTTATATTTTTTTCACATATATATTTTTTTCACAATTAATTCATTTTATTTTTTTGCTTCATAGCTTATACTGAAAAGCAAATATTCTTTTCAGGTTTAATACAATTTTTTAATTTATCTAACGCAGCTTTCCTGTTCCATATTTGTTTTGTGTATCTCCCACAATAAGCTGCTGCTTATTAGATTTTTCCAAGCGCAGTTTTCTCTCCTTTCTATTCTTTTTCTTTACCAGTCTTACCAGTTACGGTAATCAAGTATTGATTACCATGCAACGCTGAGGAAAAACTTTTTAGAAAGAGAAAAACAGGACTTTGCTATGTGACCTTCATTCAGAATAATTCACCACATCATGCATATAAAATATCTTTTTATTGTAAGTCCCTTAAAATGCTTACTATGGAGTAATCATCCTCTAAAAATTCATACAAAAAATTAAGCACATACAAAACCTGAGCACATCCTATTAGCTAGTTCAAACCCCGAGAGAAGAGGCCCTCCCCTATATAACATACACAGTAAACACCATCACATAAATCATAAAGCAGGGAGGGGAGGATTGCCTCAATCCCGACACGATTCGCTGTTCTAGCTTCCTCAGGGGTTCAAGAGATGCAGCTAAAGGTGATTAACAAAATGTCCAGGACAATTACCTGTATCCTGTCCTGAGAGGTTAATATATAGTGGTATTCTCTCCCAGTCCGATCACAAGTGGAAGCAGTGTAGAAATGACACCAAGTGTAAAGACTAGTTGCTGGGCAGATGAATGCCCTCCCACCGCACATTAATACAGACAGGGTCCCACAGGTCACCCACAGGGGGGAGGAAGTGTTGTCACTGTGGTGCCACCACCTTAAATCCCTCGTGTCCATTATTCTGCAACTCAAGGGTTCCATCAGACAGACCAGGCCATCAGATATCACTCAAAGAGAGGTTGAAAGATGAAGCTATGCCAAATTCAGACTGGATTTCTCCAAAGGTCTGTTTGTAGCTGGCCTGTCTTTTGTAACATGCAGATGGATACTTCCAAAGCAACGCTGAACAATAATTACAAGTGGGTATACCACCTAATTTGCTGACACTTGATGCATCAAGCCTGTTGACACATGCATACACTAATTAGTTAGCCTTTAAAAGCAATGCTTTTGGGTCTGCTGTATAAGGCCTCAGTCTTGTAGGCAGCATATACTGGCATTAATGAAACAAGTTAAATTGTTAGGGAAAGGTGCAGCTCGTATAATTAATGACTTAATGCGTCTGGGTGTAACTTGAATATCTGCATTGTACATGGAGTTGAAAGAATTGGGAAATATTGTTTTGTAGGAAACACGTATTAACTGATACGTAGTCACAAGTAAATGTATGTAAAGATATAAGCAATCTAATATTACTGCATGTAAAAACACAGAAATTAAAGAAGAAAAATAAGGTAAGAAAACAGAATACTTTTTTTGCTAATTCTTTAAACATTCTTCTATGTGCTGAGGAAAGCTACTTTCTTGTGAAGGAAATCTAATCGCTTTATTTCTTCTCAGTCTTATTTATGTTTGCTAATCCTTTCACAGAACGGCATAGAAGCATCTAGGACAGAAGCAAGAGAAAGTTTCCTGTGCTATATACATGTAAGTATATCCCTGTACTAGACAGAACTAAGATAAAAATCACTTTTAAGGTCTGATATTAGAGTACCTATAAGCCCTGCTTCCATGTGTTTGTTGATGTTGTGCTAATGAGAAGGCTCCAACGTACTTCAGGGTTGGATCAGACTGAGTTCAGTAAACCAAAACCTGCATTTCATTATAGGGAGCACAGGGCCGCTTTCTGTAATAAAATGAAAGCATTGTGCAGATATTAAAAACAAATGTCCTGACAGTTAATGATATTTCTGCTGAAGCTTTTTACGCACGGTAGCTGCAGGGCTGGCATCAGGATATAGATGGCACCTTTTTTTTAAAGCATTAGAAGACTAACTTTCATGAAAAAGGACAATGTTCTTCAATATCCAAGTAGGTGGTGCCACTGAAGTTGAATCATTAGAGCAGTCTCACTGGCTGCTCCTTCCGGCCATTGACCCCTTACCCCCCTGTAATTTAACCATGACCTGGCAGCAAGGTCATCTAGAGCCCAGGGTAAATATTCCAAACTGCGCCCCCCCAAGATGTATGAGCAATATGTGCCAGCAAAAATCCCCCGACAAAAACAATAAGCACTAATCTGCATTAAGCATAAATTCCCCCTCCTAAAGACCGCTGTTGGCTGACATCACAGAGTCAGTCCAGGCGCAGGAAAGATCGCAATCACATCCCTGGAGCTCAGCCTTTCAGTGAGCCGCAGAAAGCCTGAGCCGGCCGCTTCCACCGCCTCCCCAGCCCAGTGCTCCAGTGAGCGCGGAGGGGGCAGAGCAGAGTCACTGGCTCTCTGCTCATGGAGCTCTGAGAACTGAACGATTAGATCGATTAGTTCTTAGAGCCGATGGGAGATAGATGCTGCATCAGACCAATACTGCATCCACCTAGGTAAGTATGATTCCTCCCCCCAAAAAAAACCCATACTCCGCTTTTAACCATTTACTGTATTTTTTGCTTAATTCTTCATGTCTCCTGTTATCAGAGGTTGGGACATGGAGTGTATCTTTGGCCTAAACACTTTATTCTAAAGGAAAGTACGTGTACACTGTGTAATGAACCACCCACTTTAGTACAGCCTGCTGTGTGAAATTCTCATCTTGCTCCATATTTCAACAAAATGTCCACGTCTGTCCATCTTCAAAGTGTGCATGCGAGATGTGGCCCAATTTAGGTAAGTTATTTTCCAGCTGTCCAAAAAATTTGGCTCCCCTATAAGAAGGGGTGGGGTTGTGACGCATACTTTGAAAATAGGTTGGGGCTGGCTGTCACTTTGCCCTAAATGTGTAAGTAAATATGCAGTGCTATGCAGTGCTACATATTTCACAGAGCCTGCCTTCTGAACTACAGCAAGGTACCATGGGATATTTAGTCCTTAGAAAATAACAGTAAACAGCAGAGGAGAAGCTGAAAAAGCATGCAGGGAATCCAGAAAGTTGTGGAAAAAGATGGTCAGCAGACAGGCAGAACTCACAACATAAAAGGAGATTTTTCCAGTGATATTTTATTGGAATGTCAAAAATAACTATTGTTTGTATTGGTATTGCAATGCTAATGTTATATAATGAAACTGTATGCTGTGACCATAGAACTCTTTTAAATAGTTTAACACCTTAGCCCATATCAGGAAAGCACAAAGGGGCCATATATTGAAGGTGCATTAAAATGTATCTTCTGCTTTGTCGGCTGTCCACTCAAAATCAATAGGCTGACTTAACACAATGCACAATACTGCACGTGCAGTAACAGTGGGATTCTGGCCATAAACATACAACTGCTCGGAACACAATTTTGCATATTTGCATTATTGTACATTTATTCTTAAACATTCTGCAATAAATACATATGTAAACGATGAGAATCTAGTTCTGTTTTAAGGCCCTGTGTAGTTCAGGTCTACGTTGGGTCCTACTCTGGTAAAGAAAATTGCTTAGAGAACAACCAGTCAGTGCCTCTAGCCTGACAATGGACCTAAAGGTGTTTTTTTTGGCTCTCGGTCTGCTTTAATAGTGTACATGTGCAATTTCAAATGGTATAGCACTGTTTCCTAATGAAAATCTTTCTGTAAACTGAAGTCACTATTTTTCAAATTCCTATCCTCAAATGCATGTACTTGTTTATGCTGATGCGAGACTTAAGCCTGGTACACACTACAGTCTTTTTGGTGCAACCCCACGGGTTGCACCAAAAAACCTGACAGCTTTGGTCGGGAGCCACTGTACTAACCATGCGAGGTTAGTCCAGCGATCTGAACAAATCTGAACCTCAAGAACATATAAATTACACAGTTATATCTAGTTAAAACATGAAAACTATATTTTTGCCCTACACCAGAAAAAAAGTTTTAATAAGGGAAGACGAGACACACTGACTGCCCTAAATGTGGGTAAGGCCAGGCAATCCACTTCATATGCTCTGGAAATACCCCAAGCTAAATTCGTTTTTAATCATAAACAGACATGTATACATGGGAAGACAGCCAGACAACAAACCATACCCTCTTTCGATTGTAGGAATTCATCATAGTGCTTGCGAGAGTGTTTTAAAAAATGTGCAAGAATCAGTGTGGCCAAAGAAATTTCCATCAACAAGGTGGCGTGCAGCAGAAAGAGCGCAGGGTCTTTCTGAATTATGTGATCTGTGAATTTCTGAATGATTTTTTCAATTGTCCAAAAATGTTGTAGTAATGGGCAAGTCCAGAAGATATGGAAAAGTGTCCCTTTGTCTGCATGGCACCTCCAGCACCTATCAGATGTGTTAGGGAAGAATCTATGTAGCAACTGAGGTGTATAATACCATCTAGTTAGAATCTTATAATTTGTCTCCTGAATTTTTGTGCAGTTGGATGACTTCAGGGAGAATTGAAGTATGTTTTGTTTTTGTATAGCTGTGAATTTACATTGTAGGTAATTTTCCCATTTCTGCAGAAACAGCAGATCTGGTTGTTCCGATGATGTGTTGAGCAGAGAATATGTTTTGGAGAGTACCTGGGGTAATGTACCTTCATTCCTACAATAGTCTTCTAGGGTTGTCAGGTCACGTTTAAAATGTGTAGGGTCTGGTAGTGAGTGAACGAAATGGTGCAAACGGATCGCTTCCAGAATGATAACTGAAAACCTCTGTTATCACTCATCAGTGAGTGAATCGAAGTCCAGTGATCCCCATCTACATAGTGTAGTGCGCAATCTTTACCCGCTGTCCATAGCGTTTCATACTCTGAGTGGTCTAGTCCCATTGTGAACGCCGGATTGCCTAGAATGGGGAACAGAGGAGACTGTCTTGAGGTCAGGGAGGTGGTCTTTATTACCATTGAGCCCACATTGAGCCACCATTGAGCCCACATATAGTGTGGCGCCAATCATAGGTCATGTCTGGGGGGAGTTGATCATAACATCAGATTGCTCCTTTTAGCGGGACACTTACTTGGGTGAGTTCAACTTGAACCCATAATTTAGTTTGTTCATGTCTGTTGCAGTCAATGATCCTCCCTAAATGTACCGCTTGGTAGTAGTGTTTCGCGTCAGGCAGGGCAAGACCTCCATAATGTTTCGGTAGAGTCAGGTAACGTCGATGTAGTCGAGGTTTCATTTGTGACCATACAAATTTTATGAACATTGAATGTATTTGTCTGAAATATAGGGAAGGTATCTTAATTGGCAGTGCTTGGAACAAATATAGAAATTTCGGGAGAATGCACATTTTAAGGACCAAGAGTGGAGGCCCTTGCCCCACTCTTCGAGCGGCCCTTTTGCTTTGGATAGCATTGGTGGGAAATTCAATTCAAATGTGCGTTTCAGATCTCTAGGTATATTGGTTCCTAAGTAGGTAAAGTGGCTGTCAGACCATTTAAAGTTAAATTTAGTTTACAGGGGGTCAATTTCTCTGTCATCATGTTAATGCTCATCTCTGTAGATTTGTCAAAGTTAATTTTTAGATTAGATATGTTCCCATATCTCTGGAACTCTTTAATTAGGTTTGGAAGGGATATGACCGGGTTAGTCAGGGAAAACAAGAGATCATCTGTATATGCGAAAATCTTATACTGAGCTTGATCTATAATAATTCTTGAAATATCCGGATTCCGGCGTATCGTACTAAGAAAGGGCTCTAGTACTAGGGCAAAGAGAAGGGGTGATAATGGGCAACCCTGCCTGGTACCATTAGAGATGGTGAAAGGTTTAGACAGGACTCCATTAGCTTTGACCTGGGCTGTGGGTATGGAATAAATGTTTGATATCCAATGTAGCATGCGTCTACCTAGTCCGATGTGTTCAAGAACTGAGGTCATAAATTCCCAACTCACCCAGTCAAAGGCTTTCTCAGCGTCTGTGCTGAGAAAAATGCATGCTGTCTTGGTCACAGAGGTTCTATGTATCAGGTTAAGTACCTTGGTGGTATTGTCCCTAGCCTCTCGTGAGGGGACAAAACCTACCTAGTCTAGGTGTATCAGGCCTGTCATATGTCGGGATAATCTGTTAGCTAGTATTTTAGTGAGGAGTTTAAGATATATATTTAAATAGTGAGGAGTTTAAGATCTATATTTAAAAGAGATACAGGCCTGTAGCTGCCACAGGCAGACGGATCCTTTCCCTCTTTGGGTATAAGGGAAATGTGTGCACTTAAGGTGTCCCTCTGAAGACGACCCCCTTCTGTGAGACTATTAAAAAGTTTGAGCATGTATGGGCCCAGTACCGGCAGGAGGGTTTGGTAATATTGCAGGGTAAGCCCATCAGGTCCAGGCGCTTTACCTTCACTTTTAATGGAGCACCGCAGTTCCATTAATGTGATGGGTTCTCCCAGAGCAGCTGCATTTTCCTCTTAGAGTTTGGGAATATTAGACTGAGTAAGATAGTCCCCTACTGTAATGTCATTTGTATGCTGTTTCGGGAGGTTGTACAGGGAGGAATAGAAGGTCCTGAATTCATTGGCAATTTGAGTGGGTGAGACTTTCCTCTGTCCTGAAGAGGAGATGATTTGAGGGATATATGCACGAAGTCTCTGTTGTCTAACTGCTCTAAAGAAGTTTCCCGCATTTATTCCCTGACTCGTATGTGGGTTTCCTACATGATTGTAGTGCTGCTTTTGCCTGATATTGTAAGAGATCTACTGCCTGTCTGCGTAGAGTTAATAGTTCTGCTTCTAGTGGTGATGTTGGGTTTCTCTTATGTGCCTTTTCCAAGTCATAAGTCTTCTGTAGAAGCAACAATAGTTGTTTCTCCCGTTCCCTTTTAATATGCACCCCGTGCTTAATCAAAACCCCTCTAATCACAGACTTGTGGGCTTCCCAGAGTATCCCGGGGTCGAAATTGTCTATATCGTTGGTTAGGAAGTATTGGTTAAGTTCTTTTTTGACGTCAGTCAGTTCTGTGGGATTCTGTAGTAAACTTTCGTTCAGTCGCCAGAATTTCGCTTTAGTCATCGCAGTCCACAAGAGGGAGTAGCGCAAAGTAATGGGCGCGTGATCTGACCAGGTTATGTTACCTATATCAGCTGCACCTGCTGCCTCTAGTTGGCTATGTGGTAGCAAGAAAAAGTCTATGCGTGAGTATGTTTTGTGTGGGGGCGAGAAGAACGTGTAGTCCCTCTCCCCTACGTGAAGAAGCCTACACACGTCTATCAGTCGGGGCTCATGGAGAACCCGAGTAATGCGTTTATGTAAGCTGGTGTGCAGGGAGGAGGTACCAGAGGATGTATCCACCGCTGGATTCAAGGGGATGTTAAAATCACCACCCAGGATCAGATGTCCTTCAGGGAAGTCCATTAAGTTGGTCAGTATTTTGTGTATAAAGATATCTTGTCTATCATTTGGGGCGTAGACTATAGCCAGTGTCACCAATACCTCGCCTATAAGCCCTTTATTGAACACATACTGCCCCTCCGTGTTGTGTCCCGGCAAGTCCAGGGTATTTTCCCTGCAAGGAGTATAGTATAGAAACTCCTTTGGATTTGGCCGAAGGGTTCATGGCATGATAAGTGAGTATAAAGTACTGGTTCTTCAAGCATATCGATGCACCTGTTTTGAAGTGGGTTTCCTGAATGAACACAATGTCTGCTCTAGCTCTTTTCAGATCATTCAAGAGCATACAGCGTTTCTCAGGTACATTTAACCCCTTGGCGTTCAACAAAAAAATAGTAACATGGTCCATCACGCTCGTGTCGACAACAAAAAATGGTGGATACAATAGGGGGGAACTTGGTGTGGGAGAATAGAGATGGAGGATTAAAGTGGGGGGGGGGGGGAGGTAATGGGAGAAGAGCAGGAAGAGCTCAAGAAGGAATAAAGTGGACAATCAACACTACAGTTTGTCCATTCCAGTCTCAATTGTCAATAAACAATTGTGTGCAAGTTCTCGCAAGGAAACACACTCGTTATCAGCGGGAAGGTGTTTCGGCCTAGTGGGTATGAGGTTACACTATTACCACTGGAGTTAACACTGATCCGCCCAGCCCACCCACCCCATGGTATAACTTATAAATGTAACATGTCAAAATACAAAACACATCAAATATGTGGTCAAGCAAGCAAACAACATCATATATATGTCACTTATGTATTCCGACCTAGCCCCAGTGCTAAAACTTAAAACCTGTATGTATTAACTGTAAGCCTCGAACAGTCCCACCTGAACTAAACATGGGTATTACTCTTGTCCTCCCCTGAACCTAACTGACCTAAACTGCAGTATGTACTCACTTCCATCCCTATCCTCCAACCTTGGGCTATGAGGTGGGCATACTCATAAATTACTTTACCATCTGTTTGGCACACCGTGGGGAAAGACTCAGGGGTCCACAAAGCAAACTGTCGAGGGAGCTATAGAGTATATTAAATATCCTCTTCTGGGCTTCTCAAGCTGTCATATAGATAGGGAGAAGGTATCTGTTCTGTGCAGAGGGTAAGTAGACCTAAAGGCCCTGGCTAGGGTAGCCTGATAGACCATGGAATCCTAGTCCCCCACGGCGGTCAGACCTCCTCCATACAATACAGCAGTTCAAATATAGTCTAAAAATTGCATGGTTAAAGCGACATTGTGCATGTGTGACATTTTCATATATGCCTAGAAATCCACATGACCTAATGATCATAATGTCCCTGTCTTAGCAGGCAGGTGTTCTTCTCATCATTGTTACAGTCAGTTACCTCTGGATCTCCAGTTAATGTGGCCTTCCTGAACCCTGTCTGGCCCGACACATATTCAATCAGTTTGCAGTAAGGTTCCCAGAAAGTTATAGTGTCTACCGCCGCAACATGGAAGGCTGATATGTAAGTAGGGGTGGGCTTCAACAGAGGACCACAGCAGTGGCTCATTTCAGATGTCCATTGCACTAGGCAGAGAATGACACCATGGGGTAGGAACCCGCTTGGGCGCCCCTGGTCTCCTCATGTCTGAACTCCAACAAACAGCTCCCTCCCACAATCCAACACCCACCCCGTGTGCAAAATCAGAGGTGTAACTGAACCCTAAGGAGCAAGTGGGAAGGTGAGTTATTGTCTTACGTGGTGTAAACACACAGATCAACGTCCGGTCAGGGGAGAGGAGACCGATGGTGTGTTCCTAGTATAGAGTCCCATCCCCCCCACAGTTAGAACACACAGTCAGGGAAAACATTTAACCCCTTGATTACCCCCTAGTGTTAACCCCTTCCCTGCCAGTGACATTTATACAGGAATCAGTGGCTATTTATAGCACTGATCGCTGTATAAATGTCAATGGTTTCAAAAAAGTGTCAAAAGTGTCCGATCTGTCCGCGCAATGTCGCAGTCACAATAAAAATCGCAGATCACCACCATTACTAGTAAAAAAAAAATAATAATAATAAAAATGCCATAAATCAGTAACCTATTTTGTAGGCGCTATAACTTTTGTGCAAATCAATCAATAAACGCTTATTGCAATTTTGTTTACCAAAAATATGTAGAAGAATACATATCGGCCTAAACTGAGAAAAAAAATAGTTTTTGTTTTTTAAAATGGGATATTTGTTATAGCAAAAGGTAAAAAATATTGTGTTTTTTTCACAATTGTCAGTCTTTCTTTGTTTATAGCGCAAAAAATAAACACCGCAGAGGTGATAAAATGCCACTAAAAGAAAGCTCGCTTTGTGTGAAAAAAAAATTATCAAAATTTCATTTGGGTACAGTGTTGCACGACCACGCAATTGTCATTCAAAATGTTACAGCGCTGAAAGGTGAAAATTGGCCTGGGCAAGAAGGGGGTGAAAGTGCCCTGTATTGAAGTGGTTAAAGTGGTAGATTTACTAAAGTACACATTTATTATATTAGGAGCGGTGCGCTCCTAATGCGCTCCAAAGAAGCTGCTGGCAGGACTTTTTCTGACACCCTGCCAGCGCACCACTCCAGTGTGGAAAACCTCGGGCTTTCACACTGGAGTGAATGGAGCCGCTGTTTCAGGGCGCTTTGCAGGCGCTATTTTTTACGCTATAGCGCCTGCAAAGCGCCTCAGTGTGAAAGGGGTCTAAAAAAAAGTCCCAAATTTTGGGTTTTCCCCAGAAAAGTAATAGAGGGGAAACCTTCAAGTGGGGACACTAGTTCCGGTGGACCTTGGGGTCCCCAAGAGATTCTCTCAATTTGTAGGGATTTCCTCTCAATTCCTATTTGGCTATGGGACAGAAAGTGAAGGGAAATCTCTGCAATGGGAAACAGATGAACGAAAAAAAAACTTTCAGGGGTTATAACCCTCCATTGCTCTATCCAAAATGAAAAAAAAAGTGTTGCCTATAGTTCTTACTTTAAGCTAAATCTTTCTGACAGAAATCTCTTTTAGCATTTAGCACAAAAGCAAAAAAGATTTTTTTTAATTATTTCTAGCCTACTACTATTAATCTAAATAATCTTGAAGCTTATAAAAGACACATTTACTTCCTTGTAATGTATATTTACAATGCCCTGTGAGTAAGCACTGCTGTGTCATTTCACAGAGCCTGCTTTCTGAACAACTGCTGTGTTGAGAGGAGGAGTTTCAGGAGGTAGAGTCAGTACAGGAATCACTTTTTGCAGATGTTTCGTCAGAATCGGCGACCTGTCAGATTAGGTAATGGAAGTGACGTTCTGTCATCTGCGCATGTGTTCCACCGCTACCAGGTTTGCTAATCTGACAGAAAACCTGCAGTCAGAAGAGGGCGGCAGCGGACATCTTATTACACCCAGCTACGTCTTGAATTTCAGAGTAATTTTACCAATAAAGTGAGCGTATATAAATAAATATAGTATGTTTACATCTGTGATGCTGTTTTCATGTAACATATTAAAAGAAGCTGGATGCCAGCAGTAGGTAGGTGGCGGAGGCCATGTTGGTACACCCCACACTGCTCAGCGCTACACCTTTAGCCTTTCAAAATTAAACATCCAAACAGCACCACAGATGTCAATATACTATATTTACTTGAATACGCTCACTTTATTGCTAAAATTACTGTGAAATTCAAGACATAGCTGGGTGTAGTAAGATGCCCGCTGCCTTCTTTTGACTGCAGGTGTTCTGTCAGACTTGCCAAGCTGGTAGCGGTGGATGCATGCGCAGCTGACGGAATGTCACTTTCGTTACCTAATCTGATGGTTCGCCGATTCTGACGAAATACCAACAGCAAAGGTGCCATGGGATATGTAGTATTTAAAAATGGAAAGTAAACAGGAGAGGAGAAGCTGCAAAGCATGGAGGGAATCCAGGAAGTTGTGGAAAGAGATGACCAGGAGACAGGAAAAACTTGCAGCATGGAAGAATATTTAAGTAAACTTTTATTGGATTGTCAAAAAGAACTATTTTTGTTTCGTTATTAGAATGCCGATGTTATAAAAATCAAAATGTATGATAATGCTGATGTTATAAAAAAAAAAAAGTGTATGCGGTGACCATAGATCTCATTTAACTGTATGTTATCAATAAGTTACAAACATACACCTAATCATTTTTTTACAGAACAAAACATAAAACAAGATATGACATACAATCTCACTGTATTTTTCTCCTATTTTATCTTTAGACCTCACGTTTAATTCTAACATGCTTTTCAGCATTACAAACAGCAACTTCAGCTGCTCTGAGGATAAATTCAATGTTTTTTATGAAACACAGAAGTCGCTCAGTGCACAGTGGTTTGATACAAGTGAACACCTATAATCTAATTTGCCAAGGAAGGAGCGTTGGAGAGGAGACCTCTAGAGCAGAGTGCAGGGGGAAGATCTCCAGTCTGAAGAGGCAGGCGGGAGGTGTATAAGAACAAGCTATCACTTTGGGAAGCTGAACTCCGATCTGCAGCTACATCTATCCCTGTGGAATACATTTTTTTTCTGTGGTAAGCATGATTTATCCAGGCAGTTTTGCTGTCTTTGAGAAGTACTTGTATTCATTGACCTGCATGTAATACAAATTTAAACTTTTCAGTTGTCTTTAGTGCTTCCATCTGCTTGGGATATTTACTTTGATTCCCTAGGCAATCAAAAGCAGCAATTTGTGTTACGGATTAAACAGCACACTAACTTTATTTGGAAGTAAAACACTGACATTTAGAATGGAAGGTATTTGAGAAACTGATCGTCCATACACTTAGTGCATTATATATGATTTTAAGGACAGGAAAATAAGATTATCAAGAAGCATTTCTCTAATTTTTTTTTATTTTTTTTTATTTTTTTGCAATATTGGCTATTATTTTCTAATCTGGAGACATTTGAAGAGTTAAGTACTAATTGGGAAGATGTCTAACACTTTACAAAAAATCTGGACTGTGATTTGTATTGTTGGATTCTTCTGGCATTTCACCAATGGAAGCTTTGTGAAGAATCACCTCCGATCGAGTTTTATTCAGAGGAAGCTAAGCGGCAGAGAAAAGCGTGAGATGCAGAAGGAGATCCTCTCCATTCTGGGGCTGCCTGGGAGACCCAGACCTGCAAGCGGTGGTCAGTTCCCATCTTCAGCACCTCTGTTCATGCTGGACCTCTACCATGCTATGTGCAGCGAGGAAGAGGAAGATGGAACGCAAGGAGTATCACGAGCACTCTTTACTACTTTAAGCACCCAAAGCCCACCCTTGGGAGCAGTAATCAGTGAAGCGGACACCGTCATGAGTTTTGTTAATATGGGTAAGATTTACATTTTTGTTTCCCTATTCAAAACAATATATTTCAGGGGGCATATTCATTCTGCTGTGCTTAAAATTTCCATTTTCAATATGATTTTTCACCTGAGTTTGGGAATTTTTTTCCCCCTTGTGCTATAATGTATAATAAACATATTTGGAATAGTTACTTCTAATGAATTTTACCATTCATTTTCTAAATGTTTTACAAGAAGAAACATACTTCCTGATTGTTTGTTCAGTACATGAATTAAAGTGCAGTTAAAGGAAACCGACACGAAGATAGATATATAGACTTTTCACTGCTAACCTCCTTCTAAAAATACAAGCTACCTACTTGTTTCTAACTTTCAGGTTTTCTGATCACTGATCTGGAACAAACATGCCAGTAAAATCAGTGACTTCAGAACTTCTGCAAACTAGATCTAGGTTAGTGACTCAGAAACAATCAATGCCAATGAATCAGCCAGTCAATGAGCATTTTGCAGAACAGAGGTCAGCACTGACAGCTGCCATATATCTCTTACAACTGGTTTACTTTACGTGCATTTGTGGTATCATTCATCCCTACAGAGGAGGCACAGGCAGGAAACTTGCCTGTAGAAAGCTTAAAGATACATTGGTAAGGACTGTACTACAGGAAACAAATGTACAGTAATTTCCATACACTTTGGTTCGCTTTTTTTTTTGTGTGCAGACCTTTTTGCTGTGGCCATGATTTAACTGATGTAGAGGTTTTCAGTATACAGGGTTGAATTTATATTTCTTGCCCACCTAGGTCTTCTGTCCTGTGTTGCCCCTCTTATTGCAGTCAACTCACTAGAGTTTAGAGGCTGGAGATAAAAGATAGTTTGCCCATTCTGGGTCAGTACAGCTAGAACCTACACATGAAATAGTAGGAAAACGGTCAGCCTATTATTCTGTTCATTTGATTCCAGATGTACAAACCTATAGTGTGTGGACTATGAGTACTTTGAGAACTGTTATAACCAAATAATCAAACGGTGCAGGGACATCAATAGTGAGGACCCAGTCAAGCTGCACTTTCAGGCAGGGTTGCAGTCTGCAGCTTTCTATAATACGAGGGAATGTGTAAAGTAGCAGAGACGTATGAGTGGGTATGTGCTTCCTTCTCTGCCAGTCCTGCTACCCTAGGCCATGGCCTATGTGCAAATATTCTAATACAAGTGCTATCTCCTTAATTTTTCAGCATATTATACCCTAATAGTTGACAGTATGTATGGTTGTTTAATACAGCATATAGCTATAGAAGACTGTATAAGACATATAATAAAACTATAATAATCTATGGCTTCTAGGGACTTTATAAAGTTAAAAATAACCAATAAAGGCCACAGACTGAGGTGTTTGACATAAAAAAGCAGCAAACAATGATAGCATTAACATTAGAACTAATAATATTTTTTTTCAATATGACTATCAGTTGATGATTAATAATTATTTATTAAGGTGAAAAAAGGTCACATTTACATATAGTGTTACAATTTGTGGGCACCAAAATTTGAAAAGAGTAATACAATTTCTGGACATGATTAAAGGAGGAGTTTGGATTTACTAAAAAAACACTATACATATTCACCTCAATGCTACAGCCTCAGCGTGACACTGCAGCTGTCCCACATGAGCATTAAGACCAAGGGCTGAGCAATCACGTGGCTGCTGATCATCAGTTCTCGGTCTGCTTGCAGCGGTGAACAGTAACTGCCAGTCACTGCCCTCCATTTGGCTCTTTAAGCACTCACTGTAGCACTAGAATAGGGAGGGGACGGGTGCAGAAAGCAAAGCCAGCTATCAGGCAGTTGGGTGGATCCCAACAATATTGACAGGATCCTACCTGAGCCTGGCACAACTCTGCTCCGCTATCAGCTGACTCAGGGTCAAAGGAGTACAACAGCAAATGTTCTTCTGTTACCCTAAGGCTGGGTTTACACTAGCGCACGGAGCGGCTCACAGCAGGGGTTTGTTGCATCCCTATTCACTGGTTCAGGTCCCATTTCAGCCCGAATTTTGACGCACAGGGCTCCTGTGCTATTCGTCCCGGGGCCGCTCCGGAGATATGTGAACCGGCTCCATAGAGAGCCGGTCACAATCTACTACTATGCGAGCTGGATGCGGGGAAACCCGCAATAGTGTGAACCCAGCCTAAAGAAAAATACAGTCAAGAAAAGTCCTTTTAAGAACAGTCTAATTACAATTTTATTTTTAACATGAGCAGAATGTATTTTGTGATCTTTTTCTTTAAAAGTCTAAACTTATTTGGGTATGATTAGGTATTAAAATTGAATACAGTTTCCCCTTATTTACTAAGTGTACATACACTTTGCAAAGTGACTAGCCTTTAGTAAATCAACCCTATTGTGTTTATGTATTTGCAGTATACCAGTTTGCTTTCTGTGTTTTTTTTTTGTTTGTTTTTTTTATCTGGTAATAGTAAAATAGATGTTTATTGATTTCTTTTTTTTTTTTACCCACAACATACAAGATATCACATTGATTGACCTGAAAAGTGTATTATTTCGAATTTTAATGTGCCTAAAGCCACTTCATTTTTGTATTTTAATTACCATTTGCATGTTATATATAATTTTTGCTTTAAAAACATACAAATATGAATTTATACTTTTTTTAAAAGTTTATACTTATTTTGGTATAATTATAATTGCCTTATACAGTATAAGGTTTATTTTCTTGGTGAGCAGATTATGGGGCAAATAACACAATGAGGCAATGTAGGACAATACATCTTCCTGCAGTGTAAAATTGTCTTGTAGTTAGGAGATGCTGGACAGCTCTACTGAAATTATCAGAAACAAAACCTAGTGTTCACTGTCTAAAGTACGGTCTAAAAATAAAAAGTAGTGTCTAAAAATAAAAACTTGTACTTGAAAATATGTAAGCTGTCACTACTGAGCTTTTGAAAATGCTAGTTATCTGCATGCTGATCCAAGGACTTCAATCATTTCTGAGTCTCTGATCTAGAGCAAGTATGCAGATTAGTAATTCTATAGTCACTCTGCTGTTTTATTGTTAATGCTTGTTTCAAGGACTCAGAAACTACTGAAACAGGAATAGCCAGAAAACTGGTATTTTTAGAAGGAAGTGCAGTCTCCATAATAATTCTGTATAAGGAAAAGACTTCCCCTGATGGTAAACTCCAAGGTTTATAAAAAAAAATACCCTTGGAGTGGGGTCCCACACACTGCAAGGGTTAAATGCTTGTGATGTCTAGTGAAATAAGGCGGCATTATTTACTCTATTCCCCATTCTAGCAGGACTAGTGCTATCCTTTTCTTTCAAAGCTCTAGGCTGCAATGCAGATCCCTCTGCTTTATCACATACAGTGCAGGGCTATTACAGTGCAGGGCAAGCATGTGACTGTGTTCGTTAGTGGCTTACAGAGGGCACTGCAAGGACCGGGTCACACAGATAGAGGGAGCCTACAGGAGCCGAGAATAAAGTATTACTTATCACTGTATCCCATAGACTTAATGACCATTTAATCTTGCAGTGTTGAGGGCCCAACTGTGAGGGTAATTTTTTTCCAGCTTTAAAATGCCTGATGTATTAACCCTCGTTCACATTGCTTGCAGCTTTGAAATCTTGCGACTTCATCTGAAATCGCATGATTTCAAAGCCATATGTCAGCACGACTTCTGGTGCGACTTTGAAGACATCTGTGCGTCTTCATGCACAGATGTTTAAGCAAGTTGCAACCGAAATAGCCAAAAGTAGTGCAGGTACTACTTTTGTCAAATCGATGTTGCATCGATTTGAACAGTGCCATTGCCGACAATAGGGTACGAATTGTCATGCGATTTGACAGGTCACTCCAATGTGAACGAGGACTTTAGAGCCTATATTATAGCCTATGTAAAGGTCAAATCATTAATGTGTAACTAAAGGCCAACCTTTTTTTTAGAGTGGTAGGAGGTAAGAACCCTTGTCAAGTTTTTATTGCTGTTTGTGTCCCTGTTATGCTGTGTACACACGACGGGACTTTACGGCATACTTGGTACGGCGAACCTGATTTCGTCGGACAATTCGATCGTGTGTGGGCTCCAGCTGACTTTTTTTTCTCAAAAGTTTGACGGACCTAGAAATTAAACATGTTTCAAATCTGTCCGACGGACTCGAGTCCGGTCGAAAAGTCCGCTCGTCTGTATGCTAGTCCGACGGACAAAAACCGACGCTAGGGCAGCTATTGGCTACTGGCTATGGACTTCCTTGTTTTAGTCCGGTCGTACGTCATCACGTACGAATCCGTCTGACTTTGGTTGATCGTGTGTAGGCAAGTCCGTTCATTCGGAAAGTCTGTCGTAAAGTCCGTTGAAAAGTCCGCAGGACAAAGTCTGCTGTAAAGTCCGCTCGTGTGTACGCGGCATTAGGCAAATTCGCTCTAAATGTCACCCGGTAAAAAAGTAAAGGTATAGTGTTCTCATAGCGTGTCATAACTGTCAGTGTTGGGGGTGGGCACAGCCACAACACAATCCACTTGACTCCTAATGATCTCAAATTATGGTGCCCAATCTAATCAATACATTTATAAATCCTTTCCAGTTTAACTATTCTGAAAGAAATTATATACCTTTAGCCCAACTTTTTTGTTCTAATTAAAGGACATTCATTAACACAGTAGCCTATCAAATCATGTGCAATTTGCCTGCATTTGACAGTTGAGGTTTTGCGTAATGAAGAAGCCAAATAATGACTGTACACCTATTTTCTCCTTTGTTCCACAACTGCAAGTACTGTACTTATTTAGAAGTGAAATTCAACATATCAGCTTCCTCAGAACTTAAAAGTGCTAAGGTGCATTTTTAAACACATGTGGATAGGTTTAGTGGCTAATTTATTGACAAATTGCAAAAGAAAATGAATCTGACCGTAACTGAGAAATCAAAGAGACAGATTAGCTACTGCAAACAATAAGACAGTTTTGATAGATGTCCTGAATGTTAGTTTGTGATCTGGTACATAGGGTGATGTACCAACTGATTCCATTGGAAGTAACATTAGGTTGAATAGACATTTATGTTAGATATTGTCATTGTAATAAATTAGTCATCAGTCTTTTAGATGTACTTGTTTTAATGATCAAGTTTAAACATTTTTAACTGTGGAATTTGTGTATGTATGGTGGTGTACCATTGGAAAAATCCCTCAGGTATTAGTGGTTTGTTTTGCATTGCGATAGATGCACCCATTGTGTTTTTTTCCAGTTTTAATAATAGGGCCAAAAATGTAAATACTGTATGTTACATGCCATTAGAATTCCATATTTAATGTCCCTTAAAAAAAAATTGTTGGGTAAGCTGTTTTGGATACAAAGCAATGTAGTCACTGGATGTACTGTAATAGACTGTAATAGCATTAGCTACATGCAGTAAACAGGCCTTTATGTACAACTTCTGCTGCTGGGTATAAAGTGAATCAGGTTTAGTGCTCCTCTGCTATTCAGGAGAAGCCTTGTATATTTATCAATGAATACAGGACTTTCTCTGATTCCAAGCCTTACTGTATGTAGCTAATGCTACCCAGTAGCAGCATTGTTCTGTAATGGAAGTAATTTGGGCCAGCTTGGCCCAAACGAACTATCAAAGTGTCATTAAACATGGAATTTTACTTTAAACTGATGTTATTTAAAGAAGAATCAACAAAAAGAAAAAAGCCTGCCGAACTTACATACAGACAGAAAAATAGTGGCATACATGCAATATTATATACAGTTAGACTGGGTTCACATATGAGCCGCATGCGGCTCACAGCAGGGGTCCGGTGCGTCCTGGTTCACCATTTCAGGTATGATTCCAGCCTGAATTCGGACCTGAAACGGATCAAAAGACGCACAGCGTTTTTGTGCAAATCGCACCGAACCCGCCACAGAGATATATGAACCGGCTCCATGGAAAGACAGTCAAAATCTCCTGCTATTGCGAATTGGATGCGGGGAACCCAGCCTAAAGGAAAAAAGTATTTGATCCCCTGCTGATTTTTTATGTTTTCCCGCTGACAAAGAAATGATCGGTCTATAATTTTAATGGTAGGTTTATTTTAACAGTGAGAGACAGAATAACAACAAAAATATCCAGAAAAACGCATTTCAGAAAAGTTATAAATTGATTTGAATTTTAATGAGTAAAATAAGTATTTTGACCCCCTATCAATCAGCAAGATTTCTAGCTCCCAGGTGTCTTCTATACTCCCCTAAAGGCAGTGCTCCTAATTTCAGCTTGTTACCTGTATAAAAGACAGCTGTTCACAGAAGCGATCAATCAGATTTCAATCTCTGCAACATGGCCAAGACCAAAGAGCTGTCCAAGGATGTCAGGGACAAGATTGTAGACCTACACAAGACTGGAACAGGCTACAAGACCATCGCCAAGCAGCTTGGTGAGAGGGTGACAACAGCTGGTGCGATTATTCGCAAATGTAAGAAACACAAAATAGCTTTCAATCTCCCACAGTCTGGGGCTCCATGCAAGATCTCACCACGTGGAGTTTCAATGAGAATGGTGAGAAATCAGCCCAAAACTACACAGGAGAATCTTGTCAATGAAGGCAGCTGGGACCATAGTCACCAAGAAAACAATTGGTAACACGCTATGCCACAAAGGACTGAAATTCTGCAGCGCCCGCAAGGTCACCCTGCTCAAGAAAGCACCAGTACAGGCCCATCTGAAGTTTGCTAATGAACATCTGAATGATTCAGAGGAAAACTGGGTGAATGTGTTGTGGTCAGATGAGACCAAAATCAAACTCTTTGGCATCAACTCAACTCACCATGTTTGGAGGAGGAGAAATGCCTATAACCCCAAGAACACCATCCCCACTGTCAAACATGGAGGTGGAAACATTATGCTTTGGGGGTGTTTTTCTGCTAAGGGGACAGGACAACTTCACTACATCAAAGGGACGATGGATGGGGCCATGTACCATCAAATCTTGGGTGAGAACCTCCTTTCCTCAGCAAGGGCATTGAAAATGGGTCGTAAATGGGTATTACAGCATGACAATGACCCACAACACACGACCAAGGCAACAAAGGAGTGACTCAAGAAGAAGCACATTAAGGTCCTGGAGTGGCCTAGCCAGGCTTCAGACCTTAATCCCATAGAAAATATGTGGAGGGAGCTGAAAATTAGAGTTAGCAAACATCAGCCTCGAAACCTTAATGACTTGGAGAGGATCTGCAAAGAGGAGTGGGACAAAATCCCTCCTGAGATGTGTGCAAACCTGCTGGCCAACTACAAGAAACATCTGACCTCTGTGATTGCCAACAAGGGTTTTGCCACCAAGTACTAAGTCATGTTTTGCGAAGGTGTCAAATAATTATTTCACTCATTAAAATGCAAATCAGTTTATAACTTTTTTTAAATGAGTTTTTCTGGGTTTTTTGCTGTTATTGTGTCTCACTGTTAAAATAAACCTACCATTAAAATTATAGATTGACCATTTCTTTGTCAGTGGGCAAATGTACAAAATCAGCAGGGGATCAAATACTTTTTTTCTCTCACTGTATAATGGTTTCTGTTGAAGGAGTTTCAGCCAAGAACTGTTATTTTATTTTATTTGACATATAAAAGGCTACATTTGACTTACTTTGCTTAAGGTTCAAACACACCTTGATAGGACATGTGGTGCCCAAAGAAACGCATCACAACACAAAGCAGGTCAAACACAGCTTCTGAACTGCCATGTGTGCTGCTCAATTAAAGTCTATGGACTTTTGTTGACCTGCTCCTGAGTTGTGTTCCAAATACATGTCTACTGCTGGGAAACAACACATCTGTCAGTGAGAACCCTAAAACTAGCTATCCACCTCCTTCAATATATAGGTTTTATATGCACAAAGACATATATTTTACCCACTTTAAACCTTTCTTTTATTCTTTTTCCCTGCTTAATAACTGACTCCTTCATAAACATCACATACTTCTTCATTTAGGCTCCATTCACACTTTCGCGGTCTGAATCGATGCAATTCTGCTTACGATTCCAAATCACGTGCTGATCACTGCACAACACCTGCTGATCACTGCACAATGCGAAAAACGCATTTGGGTGCCATTATCCTCTAACAGCACCCCATCAAAATGTTATTCTGCCACAATTGTTACATGACAAGATCGCAAGGCAATGACAGCAAACTGTGCCTTTCCAAATCTAGTGAAGCTTGCACAAGCTTCTTTTCGGGTGACAAAGGCACATAGGGAAGCCCATGTAAGTGAATGGGCTGGCCCTATTTGACATGCAAAATCACATGCAAATTGCGCAAAAAAATTGCGCGCTGGAGCGCTTGTTCCTGCTACGCAAAAGTGTGAATGGAGCCTTAGGAACAAGTCACAAGCATTACTGCAACACACACATGTGTTATTGTGTTGTGCTGCAATTCATTTTGAAGGCAATAAAGCCCTGATGCACATGCGGTGCAGCGCCCCACAACACTGTTGCGATTCAGGAAAAATTGCTGCATGTACTGCATGCTTTTTTAGAAGCTCATTCAAATTGACTGGATGACTAATTTTAGACTGCTGTTACCATGGGCCCCCACTTCCCCCCTTTTCCTCCAGCTATCCCGTTCTTTCCATCCGCCACCAGCTGTCACACACGGACCTCAGCTCCATCCACTCTCCTGCATCTAAGAATACGGCAGTTCTCTCATATTGTGCCTCCCTCCATCTCCTGCATGAGCGCAGATCCCCATAGCCATCAGGCTTGTGGATCTTTCGCTCTCCCCATCCCCGCCGCATACTACCCACCGTTTCTCCCCGCACAGATTCCTCTGACTTCCATGCCCACTTCCCATCAGCCCCTTCCACCCATCCATGTCCCCAGCGGAACCATTCCCCAAGTCCCTACCCATCTCTCATATACCCAATCCGGTGCCGACTAGACGGACAACCCAGTGCATTCCGTCACCCCCCCCAGCCACATCTTGCAACCCCTCACCAAATACCTCCCATTCCAACTCCCTTCCCCCTCCCTCCCAATACCCACTCTTTTCCTACCCCCCAGGATCCCTTGGATGGATTTTGGACCATTTTTAAAGACACTTTTTTTTAACCATTATAAGATTCTGATTCCCTTGAAGTCCTTTTATGAGTTTGTATTTATTTTTAAAAAAGGTATATTGTTTGCTTTTCAAATACAGCTTTACCCTTGTATACAATGTGTCGACATATATGACATGTAAACAATTTTTATCCTCTTAGCTTTATTTCAGTATATGTATATCATGCTATATATATTTTTTCCTGTACATTTTAATTTTTTTGTTTGTCAGCCCAGAAGAAGGGGGAGTCTTTGTTCCCCCAAAACACGTTGGTTTTATCATGATTTACAACTTTCAATAAAACATCTACAGATTTACCTGTGTTCCACTTCTAATTGGATAAGGGGGCTCCTTTAAACTACCCTCATAATTTCAGATTGGGAATAGTTGACTAATCTCAGCAGGGGAATTAAAAGCATTTTCCCAGTCGAATGATATGGTTTCCCTGAAATAAAGCCAAAGCCAGGGACGTTTAATGCATATCCATGGATGTAAAATCAAAATGATCATGCATATTTAGGCAGTCATGACTTTTGACCACTATCTTATGTCTTTGGCTAGCTTTAGTGTTTTATCCCCTTATCCTGATTCTTGGTCCAACTTACACATACTAATAGTATCAAAGTTGTAAAACGAATACATAGATTTTGCTTCAACTGTATGTAATAAAAAGAGTAAAATGGACTCAGTGAGTAGGTTTAGCTTTATTGCAAGAGAACTAGTGTGTGGTACATGTGTCAGGTTGTAGCTGCTTTCAGCTTAATTACATTTTGCTTCATGTTAGATTCACTTTAAGGCGGATCACACTATTGCATTGTGGTAATACACGTTTCATCTTGAATGACACTTCACAGTGAGGCAATGAAATATCGTGTGTTGTGTCCAGGAAAGGGATCAGGTGCAGTTTTGGCAGTGTTCTGGTGCATTGACACCCCATTCAAAATGAATAAGCCACCTTAATGCAACCCATGTTAATGTGTGATGTAACATGCCTTATAATGTGTATGTTAGCATACCGGTGTAAACCCAGCCTAAATGTGCATCTATACAGGCATACCCCACTTTTAAGTACACAATGGGGTTTATTTACTGTAGTTTAAGTGTTTCTGCAATGTCATATTGTAGCAATCTTAAAAAGCAGAAAAGCATCAGCAAAGCCTTGTAACACCCTTTTAGGGGAATACACACACACAAACAAACAAATATATATATTATATATAGATATATATATTTTTTAATATACTGTATATATATTTATTTATTTATTTACAGTATATATGTTATATTTACCTGTGTCCTTTATGCAAAATAGAAACACTAGCAACATCTCTTGGCATGCTCAACATATAATTTTCTTGTGGTGACTTTGGTTGCTCCTCTAAAGAACAGGTAACCACAATTCACCCACCCACATTCTTCCTGGCCTACTGCATGCAACAAAACTGGAAAGCCATACAGAAACAACAGCTGGAGAGAGAGAAGGGACATTTATAATATATGCTGGAGATTTTGTTTAGTTGAGATTCAGTAAGGAATGGTGAAAACTGCAAAGTGGATGATATGGCAATCAGATCTCTCCATTGACTTGAAAAAAAAAAGTAATGAAATTTATTGCATTTTTCAGAATAACAATACAGCAGACAAATGAACAAGTCAATAAATGGTGCAGATTATAGAGCGGGGAGGGTAGGGGATAACAGATCAGATGGTGAGGAGGGGGGAAGTGTGAACCCTGGCCGATATAACTACAAATGGGCACTTAACATGGGTAGGTAACCTAGATATGTTGCCAACATGCAAACGTAACTGCACACAAGAAGACCTAGCAGAGCTGTATGATTCGGGACCTGTAAAGATCTAAATTAAGGCCCGCCAGTAATATTCTCATTGCTGTGCTGTCCAGAAGAGTGTCAGGAAAGTATGGGATGGGGGTTATGGGGTGGGGCCATTTGATCAAATGGTGGAGCTGGCGATGGGGATGGATAGACAGCAGTGTGGCCTTACAACAGACTTGAGGGGTACTAAGGCATCTGGTGGTACTTAATGTTGTGTGTTAGATCCGTTAGGGCCTGCCTGTCTGTTGGAGAGAGCACTTTGTCCATGAATGGGGCCCATTTGTGTTGGAATCGATTGGATTTTCGATGGTTGACGAAGAGCAAGTCCATGTTCTCTATCCTGAGGAGGTTCAGTAAGTCGGTTTTTAAGTCTTTGATGGTAGGAGGGATAAAGGAAGTCCACTTTTTGAGGATTGCCCTCCTGGCTGCCATGTAACAAGTAGCGATCCAGGCCTTATTGTGTTGCAGGATTCTGGACTGAGACTTAGTCATCCCTTGTTTTGGAGGTATCCAATGAACTGAACAGTAGAAGGAATATGTTGTTGTGGGAGCTAAGTCCAGTAATTGTAGCTGCAAAAAGTTCCACACGATTCCAGTAGGATAAAATATAAGGGCAGGACCAGAGTCTGTGTAAAAGTGAAGGCTTGGATATACTACATAACGGGCACTTGGAGCGGTCTGGGAGGTCTTTAGACGTTATGTGAGGGATATAAGCCAGATGAAGAATTTTGTACTGTTGCTCTCGCCAAAATTATTTCATTATAAAAGCACACGTGGTTTTATAGCCCGATAGGATGGTGTTAATAGCGTCCGGGGATTGTAAATCTTTGTTCCAAACGGAGGAGGTGGAAGAGCTGATGGATGCCTTGAAGAAAGCGGTCAAATGCTTATAAAGATCAGAAATTTTGTGAATGTTCTATTTCAAAAATGTGTCCAGTAACGATGTTTTGAAGCATAAATTTCTCTTGGGACACATGCTGGCTACAAAGCTAGCTGCCTGATTGATGTATAGTAAGTGGTGGGTCGGTAGTTTGAACTTGTGTAAAATCTGGGTAGAGGGGAGAGGACTCCTCAAAAAAATATCAAATAAATGGAGGCCCATGTGGCAAACATGGGATATTGCTGTGCCTGTGGGAACATAGGGTGAACACAAATAGGAAGGTGGTTAGATATATGGGGAGAAATACCCATTTTTTTTCTAGCTCTCTCCAGGCCACCACTGTGTCCCTGATGAGGAGTCTATGTTTCAGATAAGAGGGAATTGCTTTGGTCCCACAGTGCAGCAATGATGGTAGTCCATAGGGGCTAGTCATTTGCGATTCTAGATCATGGTTTGAGTACCTGGAGACATGCGTTGTCCAGTCTAACCCCCCCTCTCAGAAGACAAGAAAGATTATATAGTCTTATGTTGGGGAGGGTTACACCCCCTTTATGTTTGGGGAGAAATAATTTGTAAGCTATGCAGGGCTTACAACCCTTTCACAAAGATTGATAGGGCTTTGTACAACTTTTGGAGGTTTTTGTGTTTTAAAAGTAGGGGGATCGTTTGAAGAGGGTAGAGTAACTTAGGGAAGCTGACCATCTTGTAAATGTGGCATCTGCCAAACAGTGAGAGAGGGAGGCCTGACCAGTTTTCTAACTCCGAGAAGGTTTTATGTATAACGGGGAGAATATTAAGTTGGTAAAGTGAGGAGGGAGATTTCCCTATTTTTATTTTGAGATAGGTGACGTGATTTTTCGCTATGGGAAAGACCGATGATGCCGGCCATGGGGGGGACCGTGAACAGAAGAGAGGTAGGATTTCACTTTTGGAAAAATGTATTCTTAATCCCGAGCAGGTTCGAAATGTGTTATATCCTCCGAGAGTTTTGAGGTGAATAAAAGAATATAGTCTGAGGTAGGGGCGTTGCTAGGGGGTGGCTTTTGGGGGTATAGCCCTGAATCTGAGGCCAATAGCCCCAAGTCTCTGCAGGGGTCCCCCAAGGGGAGGGGAGGCTCTCTGGGGACCCTTATGTAAGTGGGGGGCTCTCTGGGGACCCTGATGTAAGGGAGAGGCTCTCTGGGGACCCTGATTTTAAGGCCTAGGCTCTCTAGGGACCCAGATTTAAGGGGGAGGCTCTCTGGGGACCCCAATGTAAGGGGGCCTCTCTGGGAACCCTGATGTAAGTGGGGGGCCCTCTGGGTACCCTGATGGAAGGGGGAGGCTCTCTGAGGACTCTGATGTAAGGAGGAGGCTCGCTGGGGACCCTGATGTAAGGTGATGTAAGGGGGGGCTCTCTGGGGACCCTGATGTAAGCGGGGGGGCTCTCTGGGGATATATACACCCACACGTATATTACTGTATATACATGTGTATGCCCGCCCAAGCCTATGACTTTCTTTACTACGCCGCTCTGGGCTCTAGCCCCAGATTTTTTGTAGACCTAGCAACGCCCCTGGTCTGCGGAAAGGGCTGTGCGTTGTTCTTGGGAGCCTACTTTAATACTGTGGAGCGTTTCTATTGCCAAGTTAAACAGAAGGGGTTCTAGGTTACTAATCCCGCTAGCTTGACAGAAATTGGCGCGTGGTCAGAAATGGCAATGTCGTGAATGCAAGGTTTAGATGCGTGTTCAAGAGGGGGGGGGGGGGGGTCAGAAAGGTATAGTCTATTCTTGGGAGTGATTTGTGAGGAAGTTAGAAAAAGGTGTATTCTCTTCCCTCAGGATGGGTCATTCTCCATAAGTCCTTCAGTTTAAGACTGTCAGAAAATTGCTGCAAGTGTGAGGTGATGTAAGAGGCATTTGTGGCATCATGACATGTGTCAGCTAATCAATCTTCCAGTGTGTCTGCAACTGTGTTGAAGTCACCCGCTACCAAAAGTGGTAGGTGGATATATGGTGCTATACTGGATGTTAGGTTTTGGAAGCATTGTTTTGAAGGGGAGTTTGGGGCATAAACAATGGTTAACACCCACTCACGATTATACGTTTTGAGTGTCGCTGTGAGAAGCCGTCCTTCATTGTCTGAATGGGTCGAGATTATTTTGCAGGGGAGGTTTTTATGTATTAGGAGGAGGACTCCTGCTCTACCCCTTACTTCTGGGGATCCGATCACCTGGCCCACCCATAGTTTGTGCATGTGGGCAAGGTCGGAGGTAGTGAGATGTGTTTTCTGGACTACAGCTATATCTGCCTTCAGGCATTTGAAGTGGCGGAAAATCGCCATAGTTTGTTGGGCAAGCATAGCCCTTTAACACTTAATTCAGTAGTGAGGGGGGTCTTGATAGCATGTTGGGGAACAAAGTAGTGGATGATAGGAATAGATTTATGTTGGTGGCTAGGGTGTCACTGTGAAACAGGGGAGGGAGTGAAACGTAATAGAGTCTTAGAGAGGGGGGTTGAGAATAGAGAGCAAGACAAGAGCATGATAGGTAAAGAATAAAACAAAAACATACCCAGTGGAGCCTGTACTCCTCTTTTTTCCACATGTGATACTTATTTCGAACAGCGTTACCGGGGGATGCTGCGATTCTCACTCGCGGAATGTGAAGCAAGTCTCCGCCCCAGAGAGCCAATGGAGTTGATAAACAGCATAGGTACCCTGGCTCAGGCGGAAGTGCTCATAATTTGTATAGGTTGGACCGCCCCACGGTAAGGTTGTGCGTACCTGAAATAAAACAATATAATAATAAACAGTAGAAAGATACATTTTGCTGGAACTAGGAGCATGCCTGTTTGACTACAGGTCTAGTCTTAAACGCAGATACATTTAAGAGCGTGTTTGCGCTACGAAGGAGAAATTTGTGATGCAAAGTCAATGATCAGGGACAGGAATCAACTAATTCTGTTACGGCCAGATGAATCAGGGAGGCATAGCTTCTTAGCCGGGTCTTTCATCGGCCTGTGCTGTTCTTTCGGATTGGTAGTGTGAGAGGGGGTGCAGAGGTATCCAATGGAATATGGAGATAGGCTTGAAGGTACTGCATAGCTTCTTCCGGATGAGAAAAGGTTTTGAGATCGCCTGCAGGATCTGAAAAGCAGAGTATTGCCAGGTTAGGCACAGTGAACTTAACTTCCCTTTGGAAGAGAGCAGCACATATAGGTTGGAATGCCTTGCATCTCCTGGAGACCTCTTGAGAGTAGTTTGCAAATAAAAGTAGTTTGTTGCCATCCAGATGTAAGGATTTGGAGTTTCTGAATGATTTCAGGATATTGACCCTGTCAGCATAATTCAGAAAGCGGACGATGACGGGTCTCGGTGTTCGTCTGTCATTGGAAAGAGTTCCTAGCCGGTGGGCCCTCCCGACTGTGCAGGGTGATGAAATGCCCAGGAATGTGTGTGGCGCAAATGTCCGCCAGTGAATCATTGTATGATTCTGGTAGGCCAATACAGGTTATTGCGCCTGAAGTGGTTCTCCAGGTCATCCAGTTTGGCAAATATAAACTGCTGGGCCTGTTTGGACTGCTGTTCTGTGGTGAAGAGTTATGCATCTCATCTTCCAGATCAGATACATGGTGCTCTATTTCAGAGAGCCTAGCGGCATGCTCGCCTAGTTGCTTCCTCAGCTGTGTGATCTCTCCAGCTATGGCTCTGTCAACCGCTGCAGTTATTGTGGGAGACAGTACTGCCTGGGCTAAGCCCGCATATTGCTCCATGGGTGGAGGGGGCACTGCTGCCATATGATTAGCAGAGTCTGCAGGGGTTGTGGAGATGCACAAGGCATCCGCTCTGTCCGCTATGTTGGCTGTGTGAAGGGAGAGCTCTGAGCCAGAGGCTGCAGCGGCACCAGAGGGGTCGTGGACAAGGGATTTGTCCATCCACCTGAGCCTCTGTGCGGGTGAGAGGCGGACAGGAATCACTCACTGGTTGCGGGCGAGACAGGACAGTTTTTTCATGCTGTTTAATCTGGAGCCACCGTTTCTCGCTCCTTCACATGAGGCGCTGGAACCGGAAGTTCGACTTGTCAATTTAAGGAAAAAGATTTGCTTCTCAGTTTTGTTCAGAGGGCAAAGACATACCAAGTGTGGGGTGACAGGTGCATATTTCCTCGGGTACATCCGGTTGAGTTTTACACTAATGTATTTGAGTGCAGGCACCACTGGGTATATTGATTTCTGGTGCTGATGTTACTCGATAAAACTAGCAGAACCTGTCCAGCAGAGGTGTCTTTTATCACTCTCAAATTTAGTAAATGAAGACACAAATAATAGTTTTAGCTGTCTGCATTCTTCCTGCTGCCCACCAGCATTGTGAAAAGGGAATATTCTGGTATCCCAACATAACAGTAGACCAGGTAAAGACAACCTTGGCACTCCAGCTGTGGTGAAACTACAAATTCCATAAGGCACTGCAAGTTCCCGGGCGCTTTCACATTGCCCCACTACGCTTTGGCCACAATGCACATGCAGTGCACCCGTGGTTTTTATGCGAGTTAGCTGTGCTTTTCCATAGACTTTTATTATGTCCTGTGGTTTTGGCGCGCTTTCTAAAAGTGCACCAAAAATCCTTTAAGTGACCAAGTTGCAGCAGATCAGTGTGAAGCTGCTTCTGGCAGTCACAGGTATGACTCCTAGAGGCAGAAGCATGATGAGATTTGTAGTTTCACCACAGCAGGACTGCAGAAGTTGCCTAGCCATGTATTGGACCATATGCACATTTTTAGTTCGAACTAGTAGATTTATTATCATCAGCTGCCCACAGGTTCACAGAATGACTCTCATAACATTGACAATTTGATACAGTTTTTCATGCCACCTATTTAATTATTTTGACATAACATATGTTACAGATATATTTAATGAGGATTATAAAAAAAAAAAAAAAAAACAACAATACAGAGTTAAAAAAGAAACCCAATCAAGGAAAAGAAAACAAACTAATACAGAGGAAAAACCCAGAGTTGTTTCTCAATGCTTCACAAGTCATACCAGAGTAGTAGCACAGATGACACACCAAATACCGTGGGTTGTATCAAATAGTAGGTTATAATACAAAGCATGGAAATACAATTAGTAATTATCTGGAATAACAGAGGCAAGAGTAAACGGATTAGAAAGCCAGCGATCCCAAACAGCATTGGACAAATCAGGCTTCTTCCGAGTAGGTGAGTTTATAAAGTGGAAGGCTATTGTTAATTAATTGTAGCCACATGGGTATAGTGGGGACAGTGACACCTTTCCTCGTAAATAGTAGGGTATTTTTAGCATACACATACAATATTCACAGTAAGCTCTTCTCATATTTGGAAGTGGACAAGTCTCCAAAAATACCAAGGAGTTTTTAGGGTGGGAAATATTAGGAAGACCCAAGGTTGAGGAGAAAACTTTTTTGACCTCAGACCAACAGGCTTGGACAGCT
The DNA here is from genome assembly GCA_037952925.1 of Lithobates clamitans. Taxonomy (NCBI): domain Eukaryota; kingdom Metazoa; phylum Chordata; class Amphibia; order Anura; family Ranidae; genus Lithobates; species Lithobates clamitans. The sequence goes on along the minus strand of JBBGZY010000240.1, from coordinate 667,900 downwards.
GGGCAGGTCCAAAGGCAGTGGAGTAAGGCGCACACCCGTTTTTTGCAGCTGTACAAGGTGACTATGGTGGAACAGTTTAAGTTGAATGATGCTATCTTTAGAGGAGATGACCAAGAATGTGTACGTCCTTTGAAACTCCAACCATTCTGAGTAATGTGTAGGTCAAATGACAGCCATTTTCTTTGGGCCACCGACTATCTATCATTAGCATCACTAGTGAGAGCAGAGAAATACAAGGATATCAATCCAGTCGTGTAAGATCTACGCAGTAGCTTTTCAGGAGGAGTAACTTCTATAGGGCTTGATAAGGATCCAAACTGAGCTCTAATGGCATAGCGGAGTTGGTGGTAAAAAAACAAAAAATTGGCCTGGGAGTTCAAATTCTTCACATAACTGATCAAAGGACTTGAAAATCAGTGGGGTATAAATGTGACATATACATAAATATGGAATCACGATCAGAAAACAAATGCTGACACAACAATCCATACAAATTGTTCCAGAAAGTGCAAATCAAAAGTGCAGTGCTAATAAAAACCACCATAAAATAAATGGAGTGTTAAGGTGAGTCCATATAAAACCATGAGAGAGTGATCAGTCCCAAAGTCACGAAAAATGGAAATCTTAATCCAAACAATTAAGTAATTCCTATTGTATCATGCCACCATAGTGATCATCAGACCACCACGTGCATAATAAACAAGCTTACCAAAAAGGATTGACTCTCTCAACCAAGAAGAGTCAAATGCGCATATGCAATAATAAGATCCTCCACTTTAGATGTAGATCTCCTCTGGATCCAATTAGACCTTCATAAAAGACACATCTTCCAATTGGTGCAACTCGGCCATATGATACAAAGAGATTCAAAAGAGCCACATAGCATAAAAGCCTAATATAAAGTTTATTTAAAAAATACTAACTACTCACATAGATTAAAAGGATAAGCACGTATTGATCATGTATGGTCCCGAGGCTTAGCTGGGCCACTTCATGGAATCGGAGTGATGATGTCACCAGTGTCAGCTCCACCCTATGCATTTCGTCACAACTGGGGGCTAGAAGTACCCAGGTGGCTGGCACAAGCGATGGACATGGAGCTAAGTCCAGTCTTGCCAGATACGCTAGTAGGTAACTGGCTTTTTTATTATGTTTGAATATTTTCTGAGTAGTGTGTAATTTCTTTTTTTGTGAGATCCATCAGGCACAATTTGTAGGATCTACATTTATGGAGCCAGTCAACATGAGTGGTAGGGGAAGGAATATTAACATAGGCATGCTCCACCTGAAGCATAGCTCCTCAGTGACAATATGGTTATCTTAACGCAAGATACCTGTTATGGACATGAAAGTTCCTCGAAGAGTATATTTGAAGTCCTCCCACTCCGAGGAGGGGGAAGCGGTATCCATATTAGGTCGCCAATAGTCATCTATACCCTTAGCGCATTTACCAAGCACAACCTGGTCCTCCAAACATTGAAAGTGCAGATGCCACACATCCCTACCCAACAGGGGCAAAAAGTGGCAAGTTACTGCTAAAGGAGCGTGATTCGAAATGCCCCTGAGTTAGTACATAGCATCAACTATCAATGGAAGGGACTGGGGGGTAGCGAGGGCCAAGTTGATTGTAGACAGTGTTGAAGGTGTCTGAATGACAAAGGTACTGCCTAGCATCCGGGTGCTTCCACCTACTTACGTCAGTAAGATCGCACAAAATAACCAATCAAGAAATATAGGTTGATTTTTGCCTGTTCTGTGTAAGTGATCCCTGGCAGGGTCTAGCACTGCATTAATGTCACCCACAGCAGGTGTACACTAGGTGAACCAAAAGCCAGAATAGAAAGTTTCTGTAAGAGATCAGTGTTAAATTGGGTTGGGACATAGACGTTCACCAAGGTAAAAATGGTAGTGCCAGTTGTAACACAAGGAGGACATAACGTCCATCAGGGTCAGTCTTATCCTGCAGGATTTCAGCAGAGGGGGGTTGGTTATTAAAATGGAGAACCCTCTTGAATATGAGGTATGGGTGGCATTAAATTGTTTAGCTATGCAGAATTTGTTAAGGGCTAAAATGTTACAGCCCATCAGGTGAGTCTCTTGGAGGCAAATAACATGGGGCTTATATCTCTTAAGAAAGGAGAAAACCAGAGAGCGCTTATGTGGAATGCCAAGGCATCTGACATTCTAGGACACAATTTTTAAAGGTAGAGACATTGGGGTTGATTTACTAAAGGCAAATCCACTCTGCACTGCAAGTGCACTTGAAAGTGCACTTGCTGTAAATCTGAGGGGAAGATTTGAAATGAGGGGAAGATCTGAAATGAGGGGAAGCTCTGCTGATTTTATCATACAATCATGTACAAGCAAAAATGCTGTTTTTTATTTTCCTTGCATGCCCCCTTAGATCTACAATGACTACACTTCCAGGTGCACTTGCAGTGCACTTGTAGTGCAAAGTGGATTTGCCTTTAGTAAATAAACCACATTGTTTACATAAAGACCTCTGAATGCAATATACAAAACAAGCTGAAAGGAGGTAGTCACCAAGCAACGTATAATGCATAGCATGAGAAACAATAAGTATCCAAACTCTAAACAGAAGTAACATATCTAATGCTTATTAACACATTCCATGATCATTGTCCCAGAATTTGTTTAAAAACTAACTTTTGTTTTCTCAGAATCTTTATAAGTTCTGTTCTTGATCCTGAAGCCCAGAGGCTTTGTAGAGCTTTCAGCGGAATAAAGCCTCCAGTCATGGGTCCACAACTTACCCGTGAGCTCACGTCACTTATAAGTTTCAGGTTCCCACAGGCCTTTATATACAGTATGTGAGCTGACTGATGCTCAGAGCTCTCACAAGCAATTGGTAGGTGTATTCAAAAATAAATTTTGTAAAAGCCACAATACTCACCTTAATCTGTAGTCTTGCAACAGCCGGCTTCCTAGTCCTCCATGCTCCAGAGCTGGAATGTTGATAGATGGGTAACTTCAGCAGCAGTCACATCTCCTTCTGTAGATGGGACTTGCACTGATTACCTAGCAGGGGTTATGGTTTTAAAAGGGAGGCAGCAAAAAGACCAGTTGAAGTACAACAAAAAGAATGGCTTCTGTTGACTTGTCACTACGAGAACCAATGGGGAGGAAGATTGCGGGACTTCAGATTAAGGTATTACTGAGTTGGGGTACTGGGTTACTTGCGATGGCAGGGGTAATATTTTTTTTTTGTCAGATGGCCCTAGTTAAGTTCTTGGATGGTTTTGCTAACTAGTTTGTAGATTTATAGCTATTTTCAACAGAATAGATAAAACTTGATGAAGACAGGGAAGCCATAGTTTATCTCTGAAATTGTGCAAGCACCACTTGCTAATCTATATAAATCAGTTATATTTATGGTCTGCATATCCTGGCAGAATGCTCAATCCATTTCTTGCACTTATTTTTGGACGTCTTACATATGATGTGGTTCATCACTCCAGAGTACCTTTTAATTTAGTGTCTGAAAGAAAGAAAGCTGGGACTAGTAATTACAGATGATGTGTCATTTATAGTAAGCAAAAGCCTACAAAGTAAGCTTACAATAAAAACTGGACCACATTTCAGTGAAAATCTATTTTGCTGACATTGTGTGGGAGGCAAAATACAGTGTAGCAGGATCATTAAACAATAAACATTAAAGTTGGAACAAAGTGTGACAATGGGAAGCTTTGTTGCTCTCTATTTCCCAGCGGCCTCTAATATTCATGTTTGGCACAAACATATATGCCTTGAGCAGAACTAGAGAAACACCATTCTATTTTAACATCTGAAACTCTGGATATACCTCTGCTGTTCTTTGCTCGTACTGCAAAAAAGCTCACCTGAAATAAACTTCTGTATACTGGGCTATATTGCCTTTCAAGCTTTGTTAGCTCCTAAAGTGTATCTAAACCCAAGAACAAAATTGTATTATATAGCAGCTTGGAAGTCCTTCAATATGGTAGCTGCATTGGTTTTCTTCAGGTTTTTGTAGCATACCTCCTGTTTTAGGTTGACACTGAAGCCGCCATAATGTTTGATTCTCACATGACCGCAGTCCCCGTCTAGTCCCGGGCATTGATGAGGGTGCTCAGTGAGAAAGGTACCCCCATGTCCAGGGCAGAGTGACTCTGCCCACACATGAAAAAATAAAAGATTGCAAACTTGCAAAGAAGTGATGGCTACCTTTCTTGATAAAGAGGGATTGAAGTATGCCCTTCTTATATCTTCTTCTAAAGAATATTTTTCCCCCACTTGCCTGAATAAGCACCTAGGTAAGGAAAACACATAGGGATGAATTTAGAAAAACTGAAGCAGACAGATTCTAGAGCAGCTGTACATGGTAACCAGTCAGCTTCTATCTTCATCTTGTTCAGTTAAAGTGGAAATAAACCCATTAATTTAACTATTTCCCAAAACAGTTACAGTCAAAGCATGCCATGTATGATAACTGTCACATTTGCTTGTGCTCTCAACTGCACTATCAATTCATCAAATGGATGGTGTCATAAATAATCACATGTGCAAAATCAATTTGGCAATTGCAGAGCAAATGGAGGCTAAAATTGCAGCTTCCTTGCCTGTAAAGGATAAGAGAATTTAGTTCAGTTTTAAAGTGGTTCTAAAGGCACAACGTTTTTTGTTTTTTTGTTTTTGTTTTTACCTTAAAGCATTCTGTGTATTAAGGTAAAAAAATCTTCCGTGTTCAGCAACCCCCATGATTAGCATGTTTGGTATTTTTAAAAAAAGTTTTTTTTTAATCACTTTAAGCTTTGAAAAAGGAAGCTAGAAGCCAATGGGTTGCCATGTACATCTGCTCCAGATTCTGTCTGCTACAATCTTAGCAAATTCCCCGCATATTATCATTGCCCTGAGAGTGGCACAATAAGTTCCCGTATGCGCTACTTTGTAAATTCCCCTCATATTATCATCGCCCTGAGGGTGGCACAATAAATGCCCGTATGCGCTACTTTGCAAATTCCCCTCATATTATCATTGCTCGGAGGGTGGCACAATAAGTGCCCGTATGCGTTACTTTGATTTGCAAACATTAGACCTAATTTTATTTGTCATGTGTTTTGGCTTTGTGAGGATCTTGATAGGCATTGAATAATATCATTTCCCACATCCGTTGATTTTAAATCTTAATGGTTATTATTACTTATGTAAAATACAGTGGGAAAAAAACAATGTGTTCTGAATGTTTGAAACGTTTTTGTACCCTGTGATGATAGTGATTGACTTAAAAAAGGAGTTTTTCAATAATAGTTTAGCAAACATGGGCTAATAGTGTATGGAAAGAATGTGCCATTCCAATGTGTTTTCCTGATGTCTAAAACATCGGCAGATATGCTTTACATCTTCAATGCAAGTGTATTTAGAAAAAAATGACAGTTTTTGTTATGTACTGTATTTAGAAAAGGGCAATGCATTTGTCTTAAAATATATACATAATATACCCATTGTGGCTATATCCACACATTTATTCTTTAGAAATACGTGGAACTACTAAAATCCCATTACTAGGCAATCTAAGGCTGGTCATACGTACACATTTTTCAGATTCCACCAATCATGCCATACAGAGTAAATGTATGAATAATAGATAAACATGAACATCGCTACAAACACGTGTAATATAATATGATATAAATAGATCCATGAAGGACCCACATAGATGTCAGAGATGAACACTAAAACAGCCTATGTGATATAGGAAATGAAATAAACAATAAAGAACAAGTCCCAACAGTGAAATAAAGACCAAATATAAAATCTCAATGATGGCCAATAGGGTGCAAAAAAGTTAATGAATCCTTCAGCTGACACCTTGTGAAAAAAATCTACCACCAGGTAAAATAAACGTTTACCAAAGGCAAGCTATAAAACAGCTTGTAAATAAACCAGGTGCACGGTCAGTAACACCGTGCTGATACGATTCACAATGTGGAGACAGACTGTCCAGGATGATTAGGCAGACCAGGGTGGCTCCGTCCAATGGATCAACAAGCAAGCAGCAGGGAGGACCCAAACAAAGTAAAAAGACGGCTCTCCATAGCGCAAATCAGTTGGTAATAAAAATGTATTTAATAAAAATATTGCACTTACATAAGCAGCAGAATAGAAAGCATAGGATGCAGAGAGATCCGATCGCCGGGGGCACGGCGGGGGCGGCAGCGAGCGACATACGGGTACGTGGTTTTGCGCAACCGTGCCAATTTCCCGACATATTTTGGCATGAGCCGGTCGGCAAGTGGTTAATGCATCAAAACACTTTTAGTAGTTAAATACAGTATTACATTTTGTAATAGAAGTTTATACATTAGACCAAAAAAGGGACATTTGAGGTGGAATGAGAAGAAATCTGGTACCAAAAGAGAATTCATCCCTCCTACAGGACATTTTAGTTTTAAGCTTCATCTGTCCCCATGAAATTTAGATCAATGCATCCTCTGGCTTCAGCATTGCTTGGTTTCCAAGTCTACCTCAACCAAACATGCTAGAGTAGGAGGAGCTTGAAGCATCATTTTATTACCCTATGCTCAGAGGCGGCTCTAGGCTTTGTGAGGCCTTAGGCAAAATTTACACATGAGGCCCCACGGACTGGGACGCTCCGTGATGAGGCCGCTATTCCTCAGGCTGCGGGCAGTATCTGATTTGTCCATCAGCTCCTAAGCCACAGAGTCCCAGTGGGGGTAGACGGAGCCGCTGGCGTCAACTTCAGTGATTGAGAACAGGCAAATTAGGCGGCCGCGAGGCCCCTGTGAGTGCGAGGCCTTAGGCGACCGCCTAATTTGCCTAATTAGAGAGCCGCCTCTGCCTATGCTAGTAGACTGCAGTTTCCTCCATAAATACTATTTAAAACCTGCTAATTCTAGCTGCATTAGGTTTATATCAGACAGGGTAAAGTAAGTTGAGACAGCTTTCTGCCTTTAGTACAGCTCCAATATTTCCTGTTGTACAATTAGCTATTAAGTTACAGTATGTTTTTAATTCGTTGACTTGTGAAAACATACAGCAATATCCATTTCCATTGATTTTCACGTGTTGTGCTACTGTTCTTTAAAGGATCCCATTCAATTGACCTCAGAAATGCAGGAACACAACATAGTAATGGGAATAGGTCTTAAAACAATACAATACATTTTCAGTTGTCTGCATGTCACTGTGTCTAGTGTTAACAAGTCCTTCTAGTAAATATTCCTCTTGGAGGTTTATTCTTATTATAAACTCAGCATGTCCCACAGTGTCTGCCTATGAGCGAAGCACAGATGTTCAAACTAAAGTGACATTGTTACAAACCTTTAAACACATGAATCATTTGCCTCCTGGGGCAGGATGCCTGCTCACTGTGTACTCACTTATTTGTGATGTTTCATCTGTTTATATAAAGAGCAGTGGCTTGGCACAACTAGGCATCATGAGTGTACCCACATCTTTGAATAATCATTCCTAATTATGGTTTTTGTTTTTTTATATTATAGAGATCATATTCATCTGTTTTTGTTTGTCATATGTTACTGCAGGGAAGAAGGTCATAACAAAAATAAAAATTACACTCAAAGGGACCGCATAATTATTTAACCATTCAATTAATATATAAAGCTTAGATGAATTCATTATCTGATCTAGCACAGTAAAGCTTTAGAACAGAAGGTATTTACATTTCTCAATCCATCACACATTCAAAACATAAGACCATTTTCTGTGGTAATATGAGAAAAAATACAGTTTGATCAACATCAGCACTACAAATTAAGTTATAGTTGTTCTGAACAAATATTAACTAAGTAAATCAGTAATTCTGATAAAAAAAAGTTTTATACTGAATAATAGTTCATTTTTTAACTTATGTATGTATTTGTTTTATTATTGATTTCTTTATTATTGTCTTATTTAATATTAGTAATCTAGTATTTTATATATATTAGTTGGTTTCTGAAACTTTGAAAGATAACGCTATCTTTCAGACCGTATAGATGGATTGCAATTCAGCTGGTTCAGCAAGGACCGCAGGAATTTCAATATGTGTGTTGTTGTTCCTGTTTGACAGAACTTGATTGTTAGATCAACTTCTGTCCAATGGAAATGTTGGAAAACTTTTCTTGATCAGTGGCTAAAGCTGCTGATTAGTGTATTCTGACAGTGGAGAGTCCCGCTGTCAGAATACAGCATCCTGGGGGGGGGGTTCCTCTATCCAGCTTGTTTGTTTGGATGGAGGAATACATGTGTTTTTTGGGGGAATTTTTTTGCCACTTCAGCAGAGGAACTTGTAGTCCTCAATGGAGGAGAAGTATTGTCACATTGTAGTCTACTGATATTTCCTCCAGCCCTGTATCTGAAGGTCTGTACTTTTTATAACAGATCTGTGCTGGGAGGAAGAGCATTGCACCCTCAATCCATTAAACCAAAGAAATATATGTACAGTATCTCACAAAAGTGAGTACACCCCTCACATTTTTGTAAATATTTTATTCTATCTTTTCATGTGACAACATTGAAGAAATGACGCTTTGCTGCAATGTAAAGTAGTGAGTGTACAGCTTGTATAACAGTGTAAATTTGCTGTCCCCTCAAAATAACTCAACACACAGCCATTAATGTCTAAACTGCTGGCAACAAAAGTAAGTACACCTCTAAGTGAAAATGTCCAAACTGAGCCCAAAGTGTCAATATTTTGTGTGGCCATCATTATTTTCCAGTACTGCCTTAACCCTCTTGGGCATGGAGTTCACCAGAGCTTCACAGGTTGCCACTGGAGTCCTTTTCCACTCCTCCATGACGACATCACAGAGCTGGTGGATGTTAGAGACTGTCATGAATCTGCAGTAATACTTTCATGCCCTGTCTGTCTGCTTACCTCTGGTCTGTGCATCAGCCTTAGGGCCTGCACTCTCACACCTGCATGGTTAAGTAATCTTCCCTCCACATGGCTCCACTCTAGCCTCAACAGGAACCACTATTTAACACCATGTTCTCCAAGCCTGCCTTGCCGAGCGATATTGTGTGTTTGGTTTCCTGTGTGCTTCTTGCCGTATGCTTTACATCTGTTTCTGTTTACCAATCTTGGCTTGTTCTTTGACTATCCCTGCCTGATTGATACCCTGACCTTTGGCGTGTTCTCTGTCTATCCTTGTCTGCTAGTTGAGAACCATGGGAGAACAAGTTGCACCGAAGTCAGAAAAAATAAGTACAAAAACCTTTTCTAAGTGGCTGCAACTTAAGTCGCACCAACTAGAACGGGACCATTGAAATGCATTGATTTTGACTTGTCATGCAACTTCACATGTGTCAAATCGCACAACAACTTGCAGTAGTGGAAACAGAACCTAAATCTCTATTGATCATGTATTTTGGGCTATCATATACAGTATATTTTTTATTTAATATTTTCTTTTTCAGAATTTATTTAATACTTCCTTTTTGGGAATTATTTTTATTAATTATTTTTACTTGTCATTTATATTTATTATTATTTTTATTTTTTATTTATTTTTTACATTTAGTTTTACTTTAATTTTTATTTTTATTTTACCTTGCTGCATATTTTTTTCTCAATCGTGACAATTATTTAATTTTTTTTTAATTCATATTCTAACCATTTTTCTTGTCCATTACTTTTACTTTTATTGTTCCCATTGTCTTTGAGCAGTTGCAGTGTATGTAGAATAAATTATTGTCATCAGGTTGCTTCAACAATGGAAGTATGGTGCGGTGAAGAAACCAATCATGGTTCCTTTAAATTTGTGATTCTTCCCACGGTCCACCCCTATAAACCCCATTGGCTGTCTATGTCACATGACCTGAAGAAGGGCCATGCCCGATACGTGTTGTCTAGACGACAACTATCCCCACTCTCCATTGTCCTCGGCTTGCTCTCCACCCTTTGTGCTTCAAGCCTCATTTTGGACTTACGTTCCCCGATCCTAAAAACGTCACGCTCGGGTGTTTCCATCCACCAGCTCCAGTCGGTGGTTGTTCCGGTGGCCTCTCGGTCCCTTCCTTGTTCCATGGCCACTAGTTCTAGTGACCTGAGGGTCCCCAAGAAATTATCTAAATGTGCAGGTATTTCCTCTCGCTTCCTGTTTGGCTATGGGGACAGGAAGTGAAGGGAAATCCCTCCAATAGGACACAGGTAGTGAAAAAAATCTGACAGGGGTTATAACTCTCCCTTGTTCTATCCAAAATTTTAAAAAGTTTTGCTTTTTTTAAAGTGACAGTTCTAAGTTTGCTGGAGCTGCTGACATCAAACTCAACAGTTTTGGGGCTATTGGATGTCTACACAAGGGATAGCTTCTATGGGTAATTTTGTATTGATACACTGAAAAGTTCCCATTTCACATATTGTCCACTCATTAGAGTCCATACCCTGGTGGAGAGATTTCTTTTATAATCAATGAAACAGTTAGTAGCAGCGCTGCTACTAACTGTTTCATCTATTTTCGTGTGTATCCCACTTCTAGCAGCTGCTTTTTGTTTTTAGTTTTTACTTTCACTTATTTTGTCTATAGCACGGTATTTTCTATATAATATTCTTTTATAATCAGTGTCCAAGTCCCAATCACAGCCTCAGCATTGTCTCTGTGCAACTGTGCTTTGCACCTCTTTCCCTAGAGTCAACACTAGTTTCAATTGCTGCATTGTCTGCAGTGGCTGCTCTGGCAGCACGTTCACTATTTCCTCCACTATGTTCATTTACTTCCTCCTCCTCCTCATCACTGTTTTTTGACACAAACCCCAGAGTCCACAAAACAATCTCTGGGAGCCCCCCACCTCTATTCTGCCAGCCCTCCTATCCATCGACCCTGTCTCCTCACAACTTTCTCTACCAACCTCCTTGGTTGTTTTGCAGACTAGCTGCTAAGTGTGCTGGGAAAGCTTTTTTTGTGATGTGCTTTGCCCTCTCATGTGCACCAGTTACTGCAAAGTTTAGTTATAGGTTGGGGTGGTTGACACTTTTTTATACAGTTAGATAATAGTCAGCCTCCTCAATCCAGTGTCCATATTCAGATCCCACTGCTTCCTCTCCTGCCATGATCATCTTCACAGTTTCCCGGGAACTTGATCAACCATCTTTTCATTGCAAAAATAATCAAATCAATGCAGTATACCATCTGAGATATTAAAGCTGAAATTAAGGTATGACATTTTTTACAAAGTTACATTGGACCAGAAAGCTGGTGGAGATTATTGTAGTAGCAGAGCCTGTTACAGTGAATTCAAGCTTCCACAGGAATCCCAGGTATGGGACATACAACCCAAAGTCCAAAAAAGTTGGGACACTGTATAAAATCTACGTAAAAACAGAATGCAGTAAATTGCAAAACTCATAAACTCATATTCCATTTACAATAGAAAACATATCACCAATTGATAATATTTGCAATGAAAAATACCACAAAGAAGATCCAGGACTGTAAAGTAATTTGTATCCTATATAGGGAGAGAATGGGACAACATTCCTCTCCCAAACCTCTAGCAACTGGTCTCCTCAGTTTTCAAACATTTCAAGGTGTTGTTAAAAAATTAGGAGATGCTACACCGTGGTAAACATGACACTGTCCCAACTTTTTTTTTAGATGTGTTGCTGCAAACAATTTCAAAATTACCTTATTCTTTTCTTTAAATGGTACATTTTCCCAGTTAAACATGTGATATGTTTTCTATTTTATTGTGAATAAAATATGGGTTTATTAGATTTGCAAATCATTGCATTCTGTTTTTATGTGGATTTTATACAGCCTCCCAATTTTTATGGAGTTTGGTCGTACATTGGTCCAAGATGCGTTACTATGTAATTAGCACCATACCTAAACTTCAGCTTTAATATATCAATTGCTCATCCTGTCTTGGTCTGTTTGATTATTTTTGTTGTCAAACATAGCTAGAAAGTTGCTGTGTATGGGCAGCATTGACCCTTTTGCTCTAATAGCACCTATATACTCTGGTTCACCTATGTTCAACCACCTACCTCATATACAGTAGCACACAGATTTAGAATAAGAATACTATTCAGGCAGTGCTGACCAGAGGCTCGAGCAGAGGTTAAAACCACTACTTAACCTTTGTGGGTAATGCTGCTAAAAAAAAGACAGGTCCTTAGGCTATATGATTCATAACTTTTGCCAACATGAATTCTTACTAACAGGTCACTACTGCCTTGCTCTGCCTCATCCAGAGTACGGCATTGAAAAGGGAATTAAAAAGGTGGACAAACTAGACATCCCAAAGTATTGTAAATGCATTATTCTTTCCATTAGAACTGTCACAGTGGCCACATGATTGGAAGATGCATAAAATCGAGATGTATAGCCAGCAACTCATTTTCCAAAGCAATTGTATTTATTGATGCCGGTGGGGTACAGATATATAATGGCTTACGCATTTCAGCTACAAAGCCTTGGTCATAGCCATGGCTATGTAAGGAAGACACTGGGGTTCATTTATTAAAATTGGAGAGCGCAAAATCTGGTGTAGCTCTGCTTGGAAACCAATCAGCTTCCCATTTTTTTGTCAAATGAACAAGTTAGAAGCTGATTGGCTACCATGCACAGCTGCACCAGATTTTGCACTCTTTAGTTTTAGTAAATTCCCCCAACCATCATTCAGTGCACCATTTACTCACCTTTTCCAGGGAATTCAGATGGATGTTTCTTTCTTATAAATATTTGGAAGCTGGCCCTACAGGCTAATGATCTTTTGCTTGGACCACTAACTACTTGCCGACCCGCCACAGTACATATACTGTGGCGGGGCAGCATGTGCAGTCAGAATCATAGCATGTACATCATTGTGCCTGCTGTCTTTTTTGAATTATATAATAAAAAATAAAAAACCCAGTGGTGATCAAATACCACCAAAAAGAAAGCTCTATTTGTGTGAAAAATTATATAACTTTAATTTGGGTACAGTGTTGCACAACCGCCCTTTTGCTGCCGCACATAAATGTTGGCTGGTCATAAAGGGATTAAAGAGGAACTTCAGTCACTCCTGTTCTACACCACCATCTTTGAATATCCCATGCATGCACAGGTATGTCGAAGGTCACTGCCACATTTTTGAGAACCAGCAGAGACTTGGAGCACACGCGTGAGAGGTTTCCAGCTCGAATACAAACACCTCTGATAACTGGGACCTTGTTACCTCTGCTGTCTGAGCGCATGATGTGCACAGGTCTCTTCCATTAGCACACATATGGTGCATGTGTCTATCAGTAAAACTAGAATAAAAAACACTTCCTTCAAACTTGCCATGCAACAAAGACATAGGCCTCCCATTGCCTCCTGAGATGTCTATGTAAAACATGTCCATGTATGTCATTCTCGTCTAGGTAAGAAAACAGAAAGTGCTGGTCTGCAGAAACCATTCAAAAAAGTGATAAGCTTATCTAACTGTGGAATAAGGAGAGTGGAGTAACCAGAAGTAATGGGTGAAGGTCTACTTTAAGAATAATGCCGCGTACACACGGTCAGACTTTTCGACCGGACTTGTCCGACGAACGCCGACGGACCAAATCCGGCGGACAATCCGATCGTGTGTGGGCTTCCCCGGACCTTCAGCGGACTTTTCCAGTCGCAAATCTGACGGACTTTAGATTTGGAACATGCTTCAAATCTTTACGTCGTAACTCCGCCGGACCCAGAAATCCGTTTGTCTGTATGCTAGTCTGAAGGACAAAAACCCACACTAGGGCAGCTATTGGCTACTGGCTATCAACTTCCTTATTTTAGTCCGGTGTACGTCATCACGTACAAATCCGTCGGACTTTGGTGTGATCGTGTGTAGGCAAGTCTGGTCGTTAGAAAGTCTGTTGAAAGTCCGCCAAAAGTCAGTCGAAAGTCTGTTGAAAGTCTGTCGGACGGGCTGTCGGACTTTTGTAGCTGAAAAGTCCGACCGCGTGTACGTGGCATAAGAGCTTGTTATTGAATAAGGCGATTTTCCTTCTGGATTCTTCCTACTCATATTTGCAGCTAGTTCCTTCATATGTAAATATTTGGCAAGATGACTATATTAAAACCACATAAAGAGATCTCAAAAGTAAACTAATTACCTTATTCACAAGGGAGGAAATACCCTGCGGGCTTTACATACATTTAGAGCTCCTGTTTAGGTTCCACATATTACCATAATTTGTCCCAGTTTAGTTTTATTCACATTTCATAGCTGAAAATGGCAGAGTCAAAGCTCTGCATTACCAATAAGCAAACATTTGTAAACTGGGACATACATCAGAAAGCACTGATTGTACATACGGTAAACTTGGAAATTAACAAGCTCTATTTATATACTGCTAAATGTTAAAATGTAATGGTTTGTCACACAAGATTAAAAAGCAGTGTACAACATAATCACTTCCATCCTGTCACCGTACAGCTGTCCCATTCAACAGTGCCATGGCAGAGCCTTCACATCCGTATGAGCCTTTGTTTGTCTGTGGGTGATTTTACAGTGTGCAGTGCTAATTTATTTTTGTCATGCATTTGTGATTACATTTTGGAAATATAATAATTGTGTTGCAATTATTTTGCAAACTTTACCCAGACAATGACATGTGGGCAGAAAACCCTCTTAGACCAACATTACTGAAAAGCAGTAGAATGACAGCAAGCCACAAACAGATAAAAAGATTATTTTGGCTAGCAAAAATTATTTTTACATAGACAGGCAATATGCAGTACAGTGGAACCTCGGTTTGCGAGTAACGCGGTTTACAAGCATTTTGCAAACCAAGCACTGTATTTCTAAAATTCCCAACTCTGTTTGCGAGTGTTGTCACGCAAAACGAGCAGGATTTAGGCCAAAAGCGGTGTGCAGTACCACTTTTGGCCCGAGGTTGGGGGCACTGGAGCTGAGCAGAGCCGAAAGTCGCCGATCGCCGTCGTTCGGAAATGCACGGAAAGGCCCGAGGACAGTTCGGCTGACCTCGGCAAACGTCGGAAAGGCTCATGAACGGAGTCTTTCCAAGGTTTGCCGAGGTCCGCCGAAGTGTCCCTCGGGCCTTTTCGGCCATTTCCGAGGCTCTCTGGCGCCCCCCGCCTCTGGCCGCATGCGATATTGCATCCCATTGAAGTCAATGCGGAACAAATTATTTTTGTTTCCATTGACTTCAATGAGAAAACTCGCTTTGATATGCGAGTACATTGGATTACGAGCATACTCCTGGAACGGATTATGCTCATAATCCGAGGTTCCACTGTATATAGTAAGGAAAAGTCCATGGTTGCAGTACTTTTTTTAGGTAGAATTATTAAGGAAGATATCAATAACAGTGTTCCATATGAATACAAGCTTTCAGGCAAGATCTGCCCTTCCTTAGATTAGCAACACTAGATTAACAAAGTAACATCCTTTACAATATACTGTATGTACAGTGAGGGAAAAAAGTATTCGATCCCCTGCTGATTTTGTATGTTTGCACACTGGCAAAAAAAATGATCAGTCTATCATTTTAATGGTAGGTTTATTTTAACAGTGAGAGACAGAAGAACAACAAAAATATCCAGGAAAACACATTTCAAAAAAGTTATAAATTGATTTACGTTTTAATGAGTGAAATAAGTATTTAATCCCCTATCAATCAGCAAAATTTCTGGCTCCCTGGTGTCTTCTATACAGGTAACGAGCTGGGTGTAGGAGCACTCTCCTAAAGGGAGTGCTCCTAATCTCAGCTTGTTACCTGTATAAAAGACACCTGTCCACAAAAGCAATCAATCAGATTCCAATCTCTCCACCATGGCCAAGACCAAAGAGCTGTCCAAGGATGGCAGGGACAAGATTGTAGACCTACACAATGGTGGAATGGGCTACAAGACCATTGCCATGCATGGTGACAACAGTTGGTGCGATAATTTGCAAATGGAAGAAACACAAAATAACTGTCAATCTTCCTTGGCCTGGGGCTCCATGCAAGATCTCACCTCGTGGAGTTTCAATGATCATGAGAATGGTGAGGAATCAGCCCAGAACTACATGGGGAGAATCTTGTCAATGATCTCAAGGCAGCTGGGACCATAGTCACCAAGAAAACAATTGGTAACACATTACACCATGAAGGACTGAAATCCTGCAGCACCCGCAAGGTCCCCCTGCTCAAGAAAGCGCACATACGGGACCATCTGAAGTCTGCTAATGAACATCTGAATGATTCAGAGGAGAACTGAGTGAAAGTTTTGTGGTTGGATGAAACCAAAATCAAGCTCTTTGGCATCAACTCAACTTGCCATGTTTGGAGGAGGAGGAATGCTGCCTATGATCCCAAGAACACCAACCCCACTGTCAAACATGAAGGTGGAAATATTATGCTTTGGGGGTGTTTTTCTGCTAAGGGGATGGGACAACTTCACTGCATCAAAGGGACCATGGACCTTCCCTCAGTCAGGGCATTGAAAATGGGTCATGGATGGGTATCCAACATGACAATGACCCAAAACACATAGCCAAGGCAACAAAGGAGTGGCTCAAGAAGCACATTAAAGTCCTAGAGTGGCCTAGCTAGTCTCCAGACCTTAATCCCATAGAAAATATGTGGAGGGAGCTGAAAATTTGAGTTACCAAATGTCAACCTCAAAACCTTAATGATTCGAAGAGGATCTGCAAAGAGGAGTGGGACAAAATCCCTCCTGGTGGCCAATTACAAGAAATGTCTGACCTCTGTGATTGCCAACAAGGGTTTTGTCACCAAGTACTAAGTCATGTTTTGCAAAGGGGTCAAATACCTATTTCACTCATTAAATGGTAAATCAATTTATAACTTTTTTGAAATGTGTTTTTCTGGATATTTTTGCTGTTATTCTGTCTCTCACTGTTAAAATAAACCTACCATTAAAATTATTGACTGATCATTTCTTTGTCAATGGGCAAACGTACAAAATCAGCAGGGGATCAAATACTTTTTTCCCTCACTGTATGTAGGAACCACAAATTTTAATACCCAATTCTTTTTGTATCCAATTCCACAATATAAAACAAATGAGAAAAGGAGACAAAATCCCAGAACTGCCCTCCCTCTCAGTGCAGAAACACACAGAGACACATAAGACACAGAGGGGGTTATTTACGAAAGGCAAATCCATTTTGCACTGAAAGTGCACTTGGAAGTGCAGTCGCTCAAAATCTAAGGGGTAGATCTGAAATGAGTGGAAGCTCTGCTGATTTTATCATCCAATCATGTGCAAGCTAAAATGCTCTTTTTTATGTCCCTTGCATGTCTCCCTCTACAGCAACTTTACTTCCAAGTGCACTTGCAGTGCAAAGTGGATTTTCCTTTAGTAAATTACCCCCAGAGAGCATGGCTCAGCCTCACCCCCTGCTTACACCTCACTGGCTATTATTGGCAGCAGGGGAGCCAATGGCTCCTGCTGCTGCATCTCAGCCATTCAGGAGGGAGAGACCAGGGAGAGCCTCGGGTCTTGTGCACATTGCTGGATTGGGATCAGGCTTAGGTAAGTATTAGGAAGGGCTAAGGGAGGAGCTGCACACTGAAGGCTTTTTGCTCTAATGCATAGAATGTATGAAGGTAAAAAACCTTCAGCCTTTACAACCACTTTAATTTACAAAAATAAATGGGAACACTCCACAAAAAGGTCAAGGAACAGGTAGTAGTGTAAGTTTGTATCTAATTGATTGTGTCTAGCAAACTGATCCTTTACCTTTTGTGTAGTCTCTGCTATATAATGATATCCACACATCCTTTTTTGAAAGATATGCAGCATAACTCCTCTGACACGTGTATTAACCAGAAATCAGTTGAATAGATTTAAACTGTTTTGGGTGCATGCAGCATAGGTTCACACCTGCACAGGTGTAGGTGTGGATGGGCCAATAGAGTTTGCCCTTGTCATGATAAATTGCAGTACATAGATATGAAGCAGTCACATAGGAAAAAGTGGGATTTCTACTTGACATGCATTTTCATGCAGCAAAATGCAAGAGTTTTGCGGCATCAAAACTGACAAGTGTAGCCTCCCTGGCGGTATTCCCGAGTGTGGCTCGGGGTTAAAATTCAGAACCATTAGCGGTAACCCCGAGCCACACTCGGGATTACATCGCAGGATCCTGGTGCCTCCTTACTTACCTTGTCCCCGGGATCCTGCGATGTCCCCCGCAGTGTCCGAGGGCTGTGTCCTCCTCCGAAGCCTCTCCGTGCCAGGCTCCGTTCCCTGCGAGCGTCGCGACGCACGGGGGCGGAGCCTGGTGGCAAATTCAAAAAAATGTAAAAATCATAACACATACAGTACTGTAATCTTACAGATCACAGTACTGTATGAAATCATTTCACATCCCATTTGTCCTCAGTGCTCTGGCCCATGCCCTGCATGCAGTTTTATATTGCATATACTGTTCTTTCTGCCTGGAAACTGGAGATTGTCCATAGCAACCAAAAAGTGTCCCTTTACGTCAAAAATGGCTTTAGACCAGCTAGAAAACAGCGATAGTAAATTAGAACACTTGCAGAATTGAGCGATAGTGAATCGTGGGGAAATTTATTTTATTACTATTTATTTTTATTTTTTTTAATTATTATTATTTTTTTATTATATTATAATTTATGTTTTTGTGTTTCAAACTTTATCATACCCGGGATATCTACTAGACTCTTGTTTGGACAGATTTAAGTGTGTTATTGTTAAGAATTACAGACCTACAATATAAAACGCCAAATTTCAATGCAAAATAATTGTACCGCTTCCAGCACCTAAAATCAGAAAGAATCATACCGCCAGGGAGGTTAAATAGGCCCTTAACCTCTTCCCGTCCATCCCCGGTATCCCTTTCAATAGGCCTTTACTTCCAGGAGCACTATGATTGGCTGTCATAGTGGTCACATGACCGAAAGCCTGTCCCGCTGACTGCCAATCGTGACTAGACACCAAGAGTTGTGTAAAACAGCTTAGTCACTATGCTAGCAGTGTGCAGTAAGCTCGCTCTCAGCACAGAAATCACAGCCATCCATGCATGCATATGTGTTGCATGTGGGCGTTAAAGCCTACCCTCTTATGGAGACTGCACGTGCTGATCTGCTCCTTCTGAAAATGCTAATTGCCTGGTTGTTATGCTGATCGCCTGGCTATAATACTTTTTGTGTCACTGACTTGAAACAAATACGCAGGTCAAAAAAGTGAGTGTTCTTTGCTCATATGCTGTTGGATAGTTAAGTCCCAAAAGTTAGCCAATTTAATGTCAGCTGGCTGACCACCTGGGAGCTGAAGTCTTGTAGGTGTGCCCTAGTTAGACAGAAAACAGACGGCGCACATTGTTAGCTTCTCTCACGTGCACTGGCTGTGCACGTTAACATCATGTGCCTGGAGTTGGACTACGTTTAGTTCCTTTTTTTTTTCAGCACAAGGGACAGTACTTGCCTTCATTGAGTAGTGTCCCTTGTGCTGCTGTCAGTTTTCTTAGTTAAAATCTTCCATCCTCTGCCCTCTCCCCCCACTCTGTACTCCCACTGTGGTAATCTTCCTGTGCTTTGGGGCCTAATGCAAAAATTAGACCTGTCCTAGGCACTTCTAAAGAATGCTGACTATGCCTACCCTTGCTGCCTCCCTCCTCCATTAATAGAAGCTATACTATAGCTTCCATGAATTAAAGTCGATCTATGAATGGAGGAAGTCATCCGCTTGTATTCAATTTATAGAGAGTTCTTCATTGCTGGAAGCTACAGTTTATTACAGCTTCTATCAATAAAGGAGGGGGTGGAAAGGGCGACCATATTCAACACTCTTGATGAATGCCTGTGACAGGTCCAGCAACTGTACAGTATTATCCCTAACAGGACTAAAAGATTATTGCTGCAGAGGTATGGGGGGGGGGGGGGGGCATCTCAGCTCAGCAGGGGGCCTGAGGGCATTAGAGGGAACTTTTTATACCCTTGGACGCATTCACAGTAATCTCATAGGCCATGGCTCCCAGAGATTTAAAAAAAAAGTTCCCAGGGCTCCACCAGTTTAATAGCAGGGGACAGAGAGAGGACTATTTGCTAATGTTTGCGAACAGCCAGAGTACTCCTCCATGCCATGGCTTTTGGGAATTAAATTAAAGTTCTGGCCTCTTCTTCTATATCAATTTGCTGGGGTAAGCAGGAACTGTAACTTAAATGTTGGGAGATGCAGCACAAAGAATTACCTCACCTGATCCCAAAAATGAGTCCCTTCTCTATATTTTATTTAATTGCTGGGAGCCACGGCTGGGGGTGATTACTGTACAAGCGCAATAAGGTATTTAAAGAGAGGGACTGGCAGGCTTTATGGGGCCCCATGTGTTCTAATTGTGGCCCAGCCTCCCCTCACATTTTAGTAAATCAGATCTAATGTTCTATGTTCAACAACTGACTGTTTTTCAGTTATTTGGAGAATTCATATAGATGATATGACATATAGGTTTATAAATCATATAAATAAATAAATAAATAAATAAATAAATAAATATACTATACTATACTATACTATACTATACTATACTATACTATATAATATATATCTATATTTAGATATATATAGATATATATCTATATATATATTAGGGGAACATTTTCAGAGAGAAAAGTTATGTAAAGCACACACCTCAGTTTAGAGGTTAAGCTGGGCTAAATCCTGTTCTTGTTTCCTGCTCTTAGATTCACTACACAAGCTCATTTCTCCAATACAAAGAATGTTCTGTTATGTGTCTTGCTTGCCTCTGCTTCCTAAGTGCTATGTTAGAGCAGGGCACCACATCATACCAGCAGAGTTTCTCAAAAGGCAGCAGCTAAAAACTGCACATTGTAGACGTATGCCATCAAAAATCTTGGTGAGTAAAAAAGATGCCTATTATTTAAAAGGCCATACCCTGTTAGAAAATTAGATTCTACTGAAGTACATACATATAATTTACACTTTTATTTATTACAGGTACTTATATAGAACCATTAATTTACACAGCACTTTATTGATACTGTATTATGTACATTCATATGAGTTCTTGCGCTCATACACATACTAGAGCCAATTTAGACAGAGGCCAGTTAACCTACTAACATGTCTTTGGAGTTTGGGAGGAAACCCACACAGGTAAAGGGAGAACATGCACACTCAAATCAACAAATTTTCAATTCAAGTGTGCTAAATTAATATAAGAAAAATATTCCCTGTGTCCAGGTAGCCTTGATCACAATATAAACTGTATACCAGTGAAAAAATAGTCAAAAATGTGATCCAATTGTGTGATCAAACATAAATACAATTGTGTAAAAAAAAAACCCACAAACTTTCGAAACAAAACAAATATAGTCCTTCAAACAGTGACTTCTTCTCATACAATATTTTTCCTTAAAGCGTAGTTCCAGCCGTTTCTGTGTTTATTAAAAGTCAGCAGCTACAAAAAGTTTACGATCCAAAAACGATCCAGTGATACGGCCGCCCAAAGCCTCGGTTCTCTCCCCCGTCTCCCCATGGCGCCGGCATCACTAGTGTGGGAACCTGGCTGTGACAGCTTGCGGCTTCACAGTCGGGGGCACACTGCACATGCGCGAGTCACGCAGCACGTCCTAAATGGCCAGGCAATCTTCTAGGACCTGTGATGTGTCCCAGAAGATTGCAAGGAGGGAGGGGGAGAGGAGAACTTCTGCTCGAGTTGCCTAGGTGGCGAGAACGGAAGTGGGAGCTGGGTACCTGTCAAAACTAGGTACCCGCTCCCCCCCCAAAAAAAAATTACATGTCAAATGTGACATGTCAGGGGGTCAGAAGTCCTTAAAGCGGAAGTTCCTCCTTTGGCTGGAACTCTGCTTTAAGTGCATCCCATACAGTATCAGTGTTGTTATACAAATCACTCATGCTACCATCTACCATCAGGTGTGCTCTCACCTGATAGCGTGTGACCCCACAACTAAGTTAGGTCAAATATTGCTTTTAGTCCTTCCAGGACTAATAGATGCATTTCTCAGTTCCTCCTTCTTCCTCCTTAGTGCCTCTGTGTAGGTTTCCTCAAAGCATATCAGTGCCAGCCATATCCATAATAAAAAAGGGAAGGAATCGCCACAATAGTGCTTATAACGTTTTAAAATAAAAGCCGTTTTATTTAAATTTCATACAAGCTACTAACATTAGTTAGGCGCTTAAAGCACAACATACCATTCCTGCAATGTTAAAATGATGCCTGTGTCCTTGGCACTGAAACACAATACCAGCTCTGCTGTGTATGTCAATATGCTCTCCTTGGAGTGCCCAGCGTCGTGACATCAGTATGCCCCTCCCCTGGGTATTGTGTATCATCCTGTATTGGTTTGTATCTATTTTGCACTGGAATATAATAAGCATTAAACAGTGCTTTCTTGAACATTGGTCTTTGTGGCTTGGGGGTGTATAAATGTTGCCCCAAATTGTGTTCCCTACATGGGACCTCTGTTGTTATATGTGCCCTCTTGTTGTTGTGTCCCTTGCTGGTAATTCCTATTGGGGGGCCCTCTATTCCATGGTGCCCTGTCCTGCTTATAACCTCCATTATGATACTGTCTATTTTATTGCTGATACAGTCTATTGTTTTCATAATCGGAGAAGTGAGGTGGTCTCCTAAATTGGCCCTGTGGTGGTCTGTAATACTCTTCTCTATATTACCTATTGAAATATGTGCATAATCCTGTGCATTATATTCATTTTATTTTCCAATGTTGTTTGCCATTTGAACACCTGCTTCCTTTGATAATCTCCCATAACTTTTTGGTATTTTTTTCTTTTTACTGTTTTTATGCTCTTGATCCTTTTTCTGTCTACTTTTATTTAATTCACCTGTTAGTTTTACAAATTCTGCAGTGTCTTTATGTGGTTCTATCCTCTCTTTAAATACCTTGATTAAGGCTTTCAATTTAAGTAATTTCTTTTGCTTCCTCTAAATACCTTGATTAAGGCTTTCAATTTAAGTAATTTCTTTTGCTTCCTCTTTATGAGGTACGGTATATATGATAAAATTTGTTATTTAAAGGTTCCACATATATATGGGAATGTGTTAGGTGTCAGCAGCTCTCAATTGATATTTTAATCGTAGTTGCTTGCAGGATTTTATATATAATAGGGAGTTTCATTGTTGCGATTGGAACTGGCGACCCTAGGGCTGCTAGGCATCCAGTTTCTTCACCTAGATGGTGACATCAACTTCTCATGGGATCCAGGACTTGAAATGACAAAACACATCATTAGAAATGTGTTCCACCATGTTGGGTAGAATATTCAAATTACTTTTAATGAAATGTTAAGACTAATTGATTACACACATTTGCAAGAATCTTATTTCTGATTTTATATACCTCTCAAGAAGTCTGGTAGTGAGATCTTTTTGCATGTGTTCCCAGGTCTGCATATCTGCTTAAGCCATTATAAGGGAGACTAAAGGCTCGTTCAAATGGGCATAAAAGCAGGCGATTGAGTCATGGTTTTTCCTTCCCTCAACTGCCCACCTAAACACAGAAATGCAGCCACTCAGGGCTGCACACATGCTGCAGCAAAAATTAAACATCATACCACATTCGGTGCGTGGTACTGCCACCGAACATGGCCCATTCAAGTGAATGGGCCTTGCCACGACCACCCTGCAACAATGTGCAATGCACACAGTTGTGGCAAGATAGATCAGCATTTTACGGGGTAAAATAGGCAGTGAGGAGGCGACATATCACCTCTTCACTGACTGTCAAATGCACCCTAATCTAGTTATAGTCGTATTCATGGGACTTCTCTGCTTCTCCATCTTCATTCCCAATTCCCTCAAATTACCCACTGCTTCTGGGTATGGGTCTAGTGGCCAGTTGCAAGGTCTAGTATGGTCATATGACAGAAGGGTTGACATCTTTGCTCCCTGCAAGCTCAGGGACCTGGTACTTTGTGTAATGTAGAATGTAGATCCTGGATTCTCTCTTCATATGGCCAGGCTCTTGAGCATATATGGGCCAACTCTCCACACTTCAGGGCTGTCCTCACCCAGGGATTTGTAGTGCTTCCATAAATATTTAGGCTTCTATCTCTGTCCCTCTGCCCATTAAGTTCTGGAACTTTCTAGAGACTTCCAGAAGTCGGGGGGGGGGGAGAGGCTCAGCCCTCAGAGGCTGCCAACTGAACTATACATGACCCCAATTAATCCTGGCTCCACTGGCTGCAGTGAAGCTCAACTAAATTTACATAACCTATTCATGCTATGTACACAAGGGGATGCTACAAGTAAATGCAACAAGCAATGCTTTTGAGATTTTTTTCTGTGTTTTGTAAATGGATCAAAAATTACTATAGCTGTTTCCGCAAAAAGAAAATCCTACACACTTACCCTGCAAGGGTACTTGAGGACTACAGCTGAGAATCATTGCTCTACCTCACTGGTAAGATAATTATTGTTGTTTTGTGCAAAGACTTCTTATTTATGCAGCTGTGCTCCTACCTGGTAGAGAGAAAATTATACAATAGCAGAAGCTTTTGGGGAACAGATTTGAGCCAGATTGATTTATACTTACATACTCTTATATTGTTACAGTTGAACACGATAGAGATATCTTCCATCAAAAGCCATACTGGAAAGAGTTCAAGTTTGACATGACACAGGTTCCTACTGGAGAAACTGTTACTGCGGCTGAGTTTCGCCTTTTCAAGACTCGTAGCTTCTCACGGCATTTCAACAGAACACTCCACATCAGTGTTTATGAGATTCACCGAGACCATGCACATCGGTATGCAATTTATTAATGAGTGATCTTTACTGTGATAGTGCCCTCATAGAAGTTTGTCAATTTAGAAACTGCTTGGAAATAGTGAGGTTGCATGATACCTGTGTTCGATGGACTGTTTTAGGAGTTAAAGCATATATACACAGATCTGTCATAACTTTATGACCGCTGATTGGTTAGGTCAATAACACTGATTATCTTGTTATGACAAATATAAGTAGGTGGGATATATTAGGGAGTAAGTAAACAAGTAAACATGTTGCCCCTGAAGTTAATGTGTTGAAAGCAGAAAAAAATGGTCATCACAGTTTGTTGCGCATGGAGCTGTGTAACTGCAGACCGATCAGAGTGTCCATGCTGACCAGTGTCCACAGCCAAAAGAACCTACACATGAGCATCAGAACTGGACAACATAGCAATGGAAGAAGGTGGCCTAGTCTGATTATTCACATATTCTTTTACATCATGTGGATGGCTGGATGCATGTGCGTTGCTTAGCAGGGCAAGACAAGGCACCAGGATGCAGCATGAGAGAAGGCAATCCGACACAGATAGTGTGATGCTTTGGGCAATGTTCTGCTGGGAAAGCTTGGGTCCTGCCATTCATGTGGATGTAACTTGACACATACCACCTGCCTAAGCATTGTTGCTGAGCAAGTACACCTCTTCATGGCCTCCAAATTCTACAGATCTCAATCCACTGGAGAATCTATGGGATGTGCTGGATAAATAAGTCCAGTTCATGGAGGCCCCACCTCACAACTTACAGGACTTAAAGAATCTTCTACTGCTGCCAGATACCACAGAATACGTTCGGAGGCGTCCATGCCTCCATGCCTTGATGGGTCAAGGCTGTTTTGGCAGGCTTACTCTATTAGGTGGGAAGTCATAAAGTTATAGCTGATTGTGTATAGCCAAAACATTTTGTATCTTGGATAGAGCAGAAAAGTGCTAAAAGCCTTGTCAGCCTATTTGGGGCCCTGTTGGGGAGATTTTTCTTCACTTTCAGTTCCAGAGGTAACAGGAAGTAAAAAAGTTAAAAATAACTCTGCAAAGTGAGTAAAAGACCCCTTTCACTGGAGCAGGTGTCCTTGTTGCAAGATTTTGTTTTGGTGATAACTGTAAAGCTTTGGAGTAGGTCACCAGGACAAGTAGAAATGGAGATTCTACCAAGTAGGGATGCAGATAACATTAACCCCTCGTGCCTCCTGCCTCCCGGCCCTTTAAGAGTTCTAAAAGCTAGGAGGCAGAGGTGGGCATTCGCATCATGTGACCACTGTGGATTTGCTGTCACAGCGGTCACATGATCAGAAAGCTCCCAATCACAAGTATGCATGGTAAGTGCTTTACACAGGGCCGCATATATATTGCCTTGAAAAAGTATTCATACCCCTTGAAATTTTCCACATTTTGTCATGTCACAACCAAAAACGTAAATGTATTTTATTGGGATTTTATGTGATAGACCAACACAAAATGGCACATAATTGTGAGGTCGAAGGAAAATGATAAATGGTTTTTACATTTGTTACAAATAAATACGTGAAAAGTGTGGCGTGCATTTGTATTCAGCCCCCTTTACTCTGATACCCCTAACTAAAATCTAGTGGAACCAATTGCCTTCAGAAGTCACCTAATTAGTAAATAGAGTCCATCTGTGTGTAATTTAATCTCAGTACAAATACAGCTGTTCTGTTTGGCCCTCAGAGGTTTTTTTTTAGAGAACCTTAGTGAACAAACAGCATCATGAAGGCAAAGGGAAACACCAGACAGGCCAGGGAATAAGTTGTGGAGAAGTTTAAAGCAGTGGCAGTTTCCAAATCTAAAAATTAACCTCTCTAAATCGGAGGCAATGAGTGTCGGGATACCTCAGCCACAACTTAAGCACCTCCAATCTAGTTTCTAAAATGGACCAACACAGCATTGAAATATTTAGGTACGTCAATCCCCCAAAACTTCTCTAAACTATATGAACTTAACTTCCCGCCCCTTTTAAAAAAGGTTAAAACACTATTAAGTCAATGGCACATGGGACTACATTCATGGTTGGGCCGCGGTAATATCCTAAAAATGACCATCCTCCCCAAATTTTTGTATCTCATGCAGGCCCTACCTATTCGGATACCTGTAATCTATTTCAAGCAAGTGCAATCAGTCTTCACAGAATTCATTTGGGCCCGTAAACGACCTAGACTCGCAAAAAAACTTCTCACCTTTCCTAAACCTTGCGGTGGCCTGGCACTGCCAGACATCCGCACCTATTACCACGCAATTCATTTGGGTAGACTAGTGGACTGGTGCCGACACCACAAGACTAAACTGTGGACGCAAATAGAACAGGCGCAAAGTGAGACCCCCCTGGGTAGAGCTTCATGGTGTTACACAGATGTCAAACGACATCCTTTGATCGACAACACTGCCAAAATAAGTGTTCTCCTCATATCTCAGGTGTCTCTCTCTACCCAAAACTCCCAGCTACGCCCTATACTGGGCAACCCTCAATTTGCCCCTGGATTGAGTGATGGGGTCTTTCAGGGTTTGAGTGGAGCTGGCCTACACCAGGCGTCGCATTTCAGCTCCGGAGGACAATGGAAGTCGATCACAGAGCTCTCTGACCCCATGGGGCCGTTCCACTTGGACTTCCTGAGATTACATCAATTAACCCACTTTCTCCATACCATGGAGCCCCCAGCCGACAACGACCAACCACTTACAATGTTAGAAGAACTCTGTACTGACACGGGGGTACTCCCACATACTCTCTCATTGACATACAAACTTCTAATCACGCCCCCCACTGATTTTGTTCCTCCGGGACTCCTCAGGTGGGAAAGAGACCTGGACCGCCAGTTTGACACTTCCACAAGGAACCACATACTTAGATTTACACATAAATCCTCTATTGCGCTAAAACTCAAGGAACCAATTACAAAATTTTATCCCGTTGGTACAGAACCCCAGTGGTTCTACACAAGTTATTTCCGACAACATCTGACTTATGTTGGAGATGTCAATCAGACAAGGAGACCCTAATACACATCTTCTGGAATTGCTCCAAACTGACACACTTCTGGCAAACAGTCCAGGGGATAGTTCAAAGATTTACTGAACATACAATACTAAATGACCAAGCATTTTTCCTTTTGCACGCGTCAAACATACCAGAATGAACATACAAAAAATCTGTGATCAGACATTTACTGGACGCAGCCAGAGCCTGCATTCCACTAAGCTGGAAATTCCCACACCCACCTTCGATTGAGCTGTGGCTCACGAAAGTGGAGGAAATAAAAAAAATGGAGGATCTCATCCTTACGGCTCAAAATAGACAAGAGACATTCTCCAAAACATGGCAATTATGGAACATTTTCCTACACTCAGCTGAAGGCCAATCACTGAGAGGAGGCAACTTTTCATCTCAACCAAGCTAACATAGAGCCCATAATACATACACTGACTGACTTACCAAGTAGTCTACTGGGAAATCGAACACAAGCTAGCTGGAAACTCATACCACTCCATGTCCCAGGAGGCCACTTGACATCACTAATATGCCTTGGAAGGTTACACGTTGATCTCACCTCAAAACTTTAGATATAGTAACATCAAGGTAAGCACTATTTAGCAGTGCTCTATGAGATACAACAGGAAACAAAAAACACGTTATCAATACAAGACGCAATTGCTATATCTTGTGAGGTTAATATGTTTATTTGTAGTCATCTTACAAGATGAATACCTGTTGAAGCATGTTATTTTCTGTGTTGCACTGTTCATCTGTGGTCCCTGTGGATCTTTTTCACTATATAAATAAACAATTCAAAAATAAATAAATAAATAAAGCAGTGGCAGGGTTAGGTTATAAAAAAATATCCCAAGCTTTGAAAATCTCACAGAGCACTGTTAGATCCATCATCTGAAAATGGAAAGAGGATGGTACAACTGCAAACCTACCAAGACATGGCTGTCCACCTAAACTGACAGGCTGGGCAAGGAGAGCATTGATCAGAGAAGTAGCCAAGAAGCAGCCAAGAGGCCCATGGTAACTCAGAGATCCACAGCTCAGGTGGGAGAATCTGTCCACAGGACAACAATTAGTCGTGCACAAATCTGGCCTTTAGTGGCAAGAAGTAAGCCATTGTTGAAAGAACGCCATAAGAAGTCCTATTTGTAGTTTGCGATAAGCCATGTGGGGAACACAGCAAACATTTGGAAGAAGGTGCTCTGGTCAGATGAGACCAAAATTGAACTTTTTGGCCTAAAAGCAAAATGTGTGGCGGAAAACTAACACTGCACATCACCCTGAACACACCATCCCCACTGTGAAACATGGTGATGGCAGCATCATGTTGTGGGGATGCTTTTCTTCAGTAGGGCCAGGGAAGCTGGTCAGAGTTGATGGGAAGATGGATGGGGCCAAATACAAGGCAATCTTGGAAGAAAACATGTCAAAAGACTTGAGACTGGGGCAGAGCTTAAAATTCCAACAAGACAACGACCCTAAACATTCAGCCAGAAATAAAATGGAATGGTTTAGATCAAAGCATTTTCATGTGTTAGAATGGCCCAGTCAAAGTCCAGACCTAAATCCAATTGAGAATCTGTGGCAAGACTTGAAAATTGCTGTTCACAAACGCTCTCCATCCAATCTGACAGAGCTTGCAGCTGTAATTGCAGCAAAAGGTGGTTCTACAAAGTATTGACTCAGAAGGACTGAATACAAATGCACGCCACACTTTTCACATATTTATTTGTAAAAAACTTTGAAAACCATTTATCATTTTCCTTCCACTTCATAATTATATACCTCTTTGTGTTGGTCTATCACATAAAATCCAAATAAAATACATTTACACTTTTAGTTGTAACATGACAAATTGTGGAAAATTTCAAGGGGTGTGAATACCTTTTCAAGTCACTGTATGCCACTGAGTGGCCGTATATATACGTGCGCCCAGAGTCAAGAGGTTAAACCTGACAGGTGTCCTAATCCTTCTTGCTATATTCAAAACTACAAAATATCTTTTTGGCTATACAGGAACTTTAGGATTGGCTTTGTTTGTTACATTTAATGAAGAGTGATCCATAAAATCCATCATTTTGTTACTCTCTTCTCTAGGCAGCCTGAATTAACTTTACTGGACCATGAGAGCATACAGGCCGGGGATGAAGGCTGGTTGGTTTTCGATGTCACAGCTGCTAGTAATCACTGGTTGCTTAATGCCAAGTATAATGCAGGACTACGTCTTTATGTGGAGAATGATGATGGTGAGACACAACCACACCAATGGCTATTTGGCCTGTGATATGTAAGCTGTCATAGCACATGCTCATGTGGGCACCAATCATGTGGGCTCAATCTATTTTGTTTTGGACATTCTTGCATTTGCCATACTTTGAAAGATTTATCATTTTCTTAGTATATCTCAACCCAACACAAGAGTATTTTTTAATGTAGGCGTGCAAAGCTGGAAGGCAATTGACTAACCATACAAATTTTTTTCTTTAAAAAGATGTTGGCATTGACACTAAATATGTAAAAGCAATCTAGAGATTATTGCAGGTAATAATACATCATAAATGTAATGCCTGTATCTCATCTACAATAAGAACTCTATTTTTTAATATATTTTCCCCTCCCCTAGTTTTCAAAAGGATTTCTTTTTTTTTTGCACCACACACCTTCTCCACACTATATTGCTGCCCTCTGCTGCTTACTTACCCACTTCTAGGTTGAATTTAGCCCTTTGAGCCTAAGCTGTCATGAACACATACCCTAGGGGTGCATTATGGCACCCATAAAGTGTCAATGGACTGAATTTTGCCGACAACAAGTGGAATAACTCATGATGTCAACAGAATGGCAAAAAGGCAGCTAAAATGAAGTAGGGACTTTTTTTTTAAATAGATGCAGGGGGAGATTCAGGGAAGGGGTTGACAAGGGGTGACTAGGTGGCTGGAGATCTTTAAAAGCAAAAACAAACAAAAAATGTGCCCCACTTTTGTATGTCTATATCTGTCATAGAGAGTAACCAACAGCAATACCCTTTTAGCGGTACCCATATAGGGGCTGATGAGTGTTGTAGTCTACCTGTTACCCCGCCCAGCCAGACACACGATTTCCAGTCAATCTTAAACAGAAAACAGTCCATGTACTTTGTTTTATATATTTATTGAGGGGAATTAACTTGGAGGGGGTAAGGGTATATGGGATGCCCACTTGATTGCAGAACATTTACATGGGACCAACTATATACACTCTCTGTATATACACTCCAGTCTTCACTCCAGCACAACACTTGCTTAAAGACTATTCCTCCTCAACACCTCCAGCCCTTTACTTGCTTACACTTCCAGGACCACCTAGCATTGATTTGTAGGCCAGAACTGACTCAACCAGGCTTAAAATGAATGCCCTGCGAGCAGCGCTGTGACTGGCCGGGTACATCTTCTGGGACCTCTGTCCCAGAAGATTGCAGGGATTGAGGGGGAGAGGTGAACTTCCTTCTGGCTCCGCGGAGCCCCGGGAGAAAGTGGGAGCTGGATGCCTCGAAAAAGAGAG
Source organism: Lithobates clamitans (assembly GCA_037952925.1). Lineage (NCBI taxonomy): Eukaryota > Metazoa > Chordata > Amphibia > Anura > Ranidae > Lithobates > Lithobates clamitans. The sequence continues at coordinate 636,641 of JBBGZY010000240.1, read as the reverse complement.
TATCAGCTCCCCCTCCCAAAAAAAATGACATGCCAAATGTGGCTGGGAGCCCACAGTAAGAATGCCGGTGCCGTGGAGAGGAGGGGGGGTCACCATCACTTAAAGCGGAAGTTCCATTTTTGGGTGGAAATTCACTTTAGGCTAGGTTTGAAGAAGTGAACTGTGAACTGTGAAAAAAGGTACCCACTCCCTGAAGAAAAAAAAAACACACTGCTAATTTTTTAGATGCAGAGAAAGGGAGGAGGATAAACAGTATTTCAATTTTTCAGTGTCTTCAAGTCCACTTGAAGTATAATGTGTCAAATATATATGCGATTAGTGCAACTGTGGAATTGAATAAACACCTATCAAGTAATTGATATGTAAATCTTAAATAATAAAAAGTATACAAAACAGTCCATATATTGACATAAGCACTTAGAGAGAAACAGCGATACAGTACAATTTCAAAGTGAGTCTGGGAAAAAAAGTGAAAAGAGTATGTGCACTAAATATAAAGAACAAATTGCAGAAGAAGAACAGAAGAGTGAGAGGGTGAACAATTAAAGCAACCATGTATGATGGTGGTGAGGGAGTGCTACTGCATGGAAAGAAAAGAAAAGCCTGTGTAGTGTGGTCAGCGGCCACTTTTTTTTAATAGCAATAGGTAAGTGCCCACATGTCTCACTTCTTTTTCTTAACATGGGCTTCTCGGTGTGTTTCAACACATGTACCGTAGTGATCGTAGAGATACAGAACCAACAGGTTAAACTAAACCATACGCAGAAAGGATATTACAATTTCAGAAAAACAGTGTAAACCCTTTCAATTGTCTGCTAAGGTGGCATGTCTGTGATCTCCATTTATGGAACCCCTACAGATCAGCTGTTGGCAAAGCTGTGAGGAGCAGTTCTGAACACTCCAGCCAATGGAGCTTTTTTTCAATGCTTAGTCATTTCTTTCACAATGCATCAATTGAAAGTAATTAGGATTACATTGCTAATAAAGATGGTTTTTTTTAATGTAACAGGGCAGAGCATTGATCCAAGTCTGGCAGGCATCTTGGGAAGACGTGCACCACGCTCCAAACAACCATTTATGGTTACATTTTTCCAGGCAAATAGAAATCAGATCAGATCTACAAGGGCAGTTAAGCAGCTGAAGAAACGACCACCAAAGAAGCACAGTGACTTACCACATCCCAATAAACTTCCTGGTGTATTTGGTAAGAACAGGGGAAGGGAATGGTAGTGGTAGTATGTCAAGTGTCATATCACAGCCCCACCATAACTGGTATAAAAACATTGCACATTAGTCATAGGGACCATACCTGTGAAAATACACAATTAACGATGAGCAAATAGATTAAGCAACTTAGTAACTAAGTGGAATGTGACTTATTTTTAATTATACATATACTCGTACATTTGATCTGTTCATGAAGAATCATAAAATAAAGTGACACTAAATGATAACCTTATTATCCAAAAAACAAAAACAAAAAACTACTTAATAGCCCTGTAATCTATTTTTTATGAAACAGTTTCCTTTCTGTGTTTTTCTGTTTCCTTGTAACGTCCTCCATGAGCTCTTGAACCTCTCCTTTTCTGTGTCACTTCTGTTTGTTTGGAAAAAGCAGTACATGTTAGCTGAAATCATGTACACTGTTCTATGCACTCTACACATCTCACAGCGCATAGTCCCCAGCCAATCTCAGGAGCGACGAAGAGAGGGTGATTATGTTCCTACTTACAGTGGAACCATGAAGAACCCTCTAACACAGTGGTTCTCAACTCCTGTCCTCAGATCCCACTAACAGGCCAGATCTTAAGTATTACCTTGGGGAGATGCAGACTAGAATACTGCAATCACTGAGCAGCAAATGATATCACCTGTGATGTATTTCAGTTATCTTGCAAACCTGGCCTGTTAGTGGGCCCTGAGGACAGGAGTTGAGAACCACTGCTCTAACAGGTAGTTGAATCACATTAGTTTATAAAAGAGATTTAGAGGGGGCTGAGAGCAATAGACTGTATTTTTGCGGTTAAGACATATTTGAATAGGTTTTTAAACCAGAGTTTAGTATCACGTTAATTAAGTGACAGGAAAAAAACCTGCCTGTGTATTTACTCTCATAGGATATACATTGATAATGTAATTTCATGGCGTCATTTGTTGCACTGTACGCACAACCTATAGTAGAGTACATTTTCACATTCCAGTGTCAGAAGTTTGTATTGAAACGTAAGGCATGCAGTGTCTGTAGTATAAGACCTCACACTTCCTATAAAGAAACTACATATCCCTGGGTTTCTCAGTCTAGTGCTGATGCAGGTAAGAGCTGCATCATTATCAGATCTGACACAGACACAGACAGAGCATTCACAGACACACAAATAGCTCACTTTCAGTTTGGAGAGGATGCGTTTCATCACATTAGCACTCCTACATTTGTAAGCCAACACAGAGGGAATGGTGGAACATGCATTAGATGCTGTATGACCTTGGACAGGAAGTTGTTTTGTCTCCGTGGCGCATATGGACAAGCTAGCTGAAGCAATACAATGACTTAGGGGAAACGATCAGCCATGATACCGCAGCCACAACATGTGAGCCCATCATTACAAGGTAAGGCAAACAAACAGTACAGGGAAAAAAACTACAACCAGTTGATCCAGGGAATATCCAATTGCCTCTTTGGGGGATCCAGAAAAAATATTTTTTCCCCTGCTGGAGCAAATTGGATCATGCTTTATTGTTTTTGGGGGGTTTTTTTGCCTTCCCCTGGATCAACTATGGGCATTGGAGGGCAAATATGGGGTTTTCTATTTTTTTTCCTCTGTTGGTTGAACTGGGTGGACTTGTGTCTTTTTTTTAACCAGATTAACTATAAAACTATGCAACCATATATAACAGCAATACCTAGTTAAAACAACAAAGACATTTGAAAGTGTACAATTCCCCTTTTACTTCTATTTCACCCCCATTTGGCTGTTAGTCTATTTTTTGTTACACTTGCTTTCCCCAAAGTTTGGTCCAATGATAAACTCTCAGCAGAAGTCTCTTATGAAACTAGGTTAAACTGAACCATCATGACTTAACATTTTATTGCCTTGACTTTATTGACTTCAGGAAAATTAGGAACTGTGGGTGCCTTGTTTTTCTTTCTCTTGTTGTTTTGCTAAATGTAAAAATGTCAGTGTAATAAAAAGAGGCCCCATCCCTTCCGATATGACCACACCCATCCCCAGTTAGTTATAGCGGGTGTAGGAAATTCTTCCGTCATAACATAAATCACAGTCACAGCCTTGTGAAATCGGAAACCTGCCATACAGCATAGCCAGGTCGGTGACCTCAGTTTTCTCCATCGGAGTTAAACAATACCATTTAATCATCAACCTATGACTGGGCAATGCAGAAAACGTAGGAGACTACTGAGCTGACCACTTCTCTCCCTTCTGTAATCATGTTCAAACTCTTCACAGGGAGCAGTATGCAAAGCAATAGAACTCTCCTTTCTGGCTCAGGTTTCTAACCCTCCCTCCCCTCTTTCTGGGTAAGTGCTGCTGTAAAGGGGGCTAAAGGACATTGATATCAGAATAGACTTGGGTATTTAATCTAATTCTATGTAAAAAAATATTTAACACACTTCAAAATGTATATTCATAATACTTTCTTTTATACCACACAAACCCTTTTTGCAACATACAATAAATGAGAGATTATCATTTTTGTTTCTCTGTCGTATAAGTGTGATGTTTATTTTTCAATGAGGCTTGATAAATCATGCCCTTGAGTTAGAGTGAGGAACTGTGGGGCATGTTTTGATAACTAAAGCAATATAAATAACTGTACATCCAAGATCCAGGCAAAAAGTAACATAAATATACAAAAACTGCTTACAAGTATAAATCCGTTTACAAAAAATCTTTACAATGCAATCTGGGTGTGTGTGACTTGATAAATAGTTTTTATTCCAGTGTTTATTTATTGTCGATCACTTCAGTATAAACTTCTTTTGTGTAGCTAACGTATATTTACACTATATTTGTATGCTACTTTCAGTTCACTTCACTTTTTAATTTAGATACACACACCTAATACATTTGAAAATGTTTTTCTTTAATGTAAAACAATGAAGATTTTGTAGAACAGAAGGTTCGGTGTGCTTAGATTGAGGCAACAGTTGCTTGTTATTGACCTGGATGCAGCAGTAGGTTTACTGGGAGGGGGAGATAGGCGCATCAAGTGCAAGTGGGGGATTGGGTTTCTGGAAGTGAGATGTTGCAAGTTAACATAGGGGTAGCTCCATAACAAGGGAAGCTGTATCATGGGTGCAAGAAGGGGTGTGGTACTGAGAGGAGGAGTGGAGTATCAGGTGTTTGAGGTGGGTCGCTGAGGATGCAGGGGAAGCTGTATCACGGGCACATTGCGGTATGGGAGGGTAGCTGGTAGCAGAAGAGTTGGAAGGAGGGTATTAAAAATGGGGTGTTGCAGGAGGTGTAACTGGAGCTGCAGAAGAGATGCAGCAGCATGGGGACTGATGATTGACGTGGGTGCTGAGGAGAGCTGGATGACAAGGGGTGTGGTGGTAATGCAGGGAGATGGAGCTAGTGTAGAGGAGTGTAGTGTCAGATGTCTGGGGGATGACTCCCTGACATCCCAGGATGTCAGGGATGACTCCCTGACATCCTGGGAGAAGGATTCAGCTCTCCCCAATGTTACCCCTGCACCCCTCATTTTGCGTTACCTGTCATCCAGGTCCCCATGTGGTACTCCACACTCCAACACCTGTAAGTCACTGCATCCTTCCTTTCACACCAATGAACCCCACTATCTGTTGAGAAAGGGGGAGGTCACCGCAAACACCACATATTGCACTCCTTAACAGCAGCTACTTAGCTCAGGACCATGCCTTTGTTACCCTGTTCTCTACCTGAACCCATCTGTCACCCAACACCCTCATACCCCATGCGGCCACACATTATTGATTCACATTTCTCCCACCAGTGAGCTCCCCATGTTTTAGCCTGCACATACTCTCCCTGATAAGCTATTGCCATGTCCCTCAGCTTCTGTCTGCACTCCACATTCCTTCCTACCATCCACTGCCATGTCACCCGCATCCCTTTTCTCAACACCTTTCTGATAATGCAATGCCTCCCCCTACCAGATGCCCCCCAACCCATGCCACTGTGCACCCATATTTCTCCCATCACTGATCTCCCGTTTTAGATTGCACATGCTCCCCCTGACATTCTCAGCCCCTTTTACAACCTTCAACATTCCTATGTCATTTCCTCAGCACCCACATCTCCCAACTCCCTTTAGTGCAGTAGCCCCTAATACTTTCATGTCGCCAACCCCCATGTGGGCAGGACTTGAGGCGCCCTAGTGGGAACACTAATAAACTGCACTCCCTAGTGCCTAAATTCTAGGCAGGAATTTGCAGTCATGTGAAATCAGCATTAAGGCACAACTCCAGACTTAGAAGCTGGCAACAACCCTCGCGGTTAACCCTTTGTAATCCGTGCCTGACTTCATTACATTGTTTATGCTTAAACACTCCAGACACACTCTATATTAGATGTGCAGTATTTAGGGACTGGTACCGCAGAGCCTGTACAGGTCTCCACCAATCTAGCAATACCCTCACCTCTCTCCCAGTGACTAATCCATTGTTGCTACTGGATACAGGAAACACTCTCTCCACTCCCAGTGCTTGCTTCCTCTTGTTTCCTCTTCCTGGTGCACCATTACATCTTCAGGCTGGGTCCCTAGGCACTCTGTGGCACGAATCCAGTCCCAAAAACTGAGGAACTGCCCACTAGTGAAGGTGCCAAGCACATAACCCCCTTCACTACCAGAGTAACCGTCACCTATGCCATGTCACCTGTATCTTGGCTGATTGGCTGCTTTGCATGTGACACAGACACTGTAGTCATTGGCACTTTAGCTTCCTCTGGATATCGCTCTATACGTTAGATCCATGTACTGTATCTTCTCTAACTCTGTCTGCTTTGTCTTAAGCCCTGTTCTTTTGATACACTATGCATGCACCCTTTCAAGAGAGTTCAAACCAGGCAAAGAAATAGAACAAATAAAGATCCTTTACTCAGGTAGTCTGCAAATAACAGTTCCATACTCATCTACACATCGTTTCCTATACAAGCTTTCTAGTGCCCACGAAGTGTGCGTACCTTAGGTGGAAGACAAGTCCATAAAGCAATCCTTGTAAAGTAAAAGTCCACAAATGGCACTGCTAGACCCTTAGAGTCCATGATTAATCCATCAAGGCAGTAAGTCCAACACTGGCATTTGTAAGTCCATGAAGGTCTCCATGCTCCAGACCTGACTCAAAACACCGACTGGGCTCCCATTACCCCCGCCCCCCCAATGGGGTTATAATGGGGTTATCCACTTCAACAGAGTAACAGCTACATATTGGTAGTATTTCCCCAGGAACGGACCAGGGACTCTCATGGCACTTAGTGAGCCCTTTTTATATGGTATGACTTGCAGGGGGTGGTAAACATGGGAAAAACATTAACCCATCCCTCTCAGTTACTCCCAGCTCACCCTGAGAGCTGGTTCACAGAGGGGCGACTTGTCAGGCGACCTAGCCGCCTGACAAGTCGTCTCCCGTTCTGTACAATGGAACCGTTTTAATCGGAGCGACGCAAGTCGCTCCTACTTAGAAAAAGGTCCCTGTACTACTTTGGGGGCGACTTGCATAGACTTCTATACAGAAGTTGTTTTGCAAGACGCCGTGGCAGTCGTGTGCAGGTCGCCTCGGTGAGGCGACCTGCAAGTCGTGCCGCCCCTAGTGTGAACCGGGCACAGTGCAATATTAAGACATTGTAACACTTTAAACCTGACTGATCCAATTAATTTGAGGGCACGGACAGGAAAAACCTATTTAACTCTTCAGAATCCTCTTGTAGGCACCTGCCTACTCTTACTTTCCCCAACGCAAAACCCATGCCTGTTTATCACAGCACCCAGGGAAATCCCATTCAAATCCAGCATGGTAGACCTGGGATTCAAACTCACCACCTCACACTTATTCAACGCTATGGACAGAGCTCTCTGTGAGGCCTGCCAAAAAGTAGGGCCATATCAGATAAAGCGACCTTAGGCCCTTAACCCAATCAAATCCAGCATGGTAGACCTGGGATTCAAACTCACAACCTCACATTCATTCAAAGCCATGGACAGAGCTTTCTGTGAGACCTGCCAAAAAGTAGGCCCATATCAGATAAAGTGACCAGGCCCTTCACCGGCGTAGTCAAGACTGTGCCTGTTGAGCTATAGCCAGAACAGCTTGCAACACTGCCCAAAAAGAGGCTCTTAGTAGATATAGAAGCAGCGTCTGAACCAGCTGTAGGCTTAGTGCCTGGTTTCTATGTCTAACAAAGCCCTAGTTTAAGGGAGCCAGCGGCGGTCCGTGTGCCTCCCTCCTGGGATCTGGACAGCTGCCTACCACTGGAACTATTGCCTTTGTGCGTTTGATATGCTCTTTTACCTGCGACTTTTGTGAGTAGCTTTTTACCTTGTTTTTAATTCATTAAAATTTGCCAAGGATAATGCGCTAGGCTGGTGCGCTCTCTTGTTTCTTTCTTTGTTTTTCACTATTAGGATAATCCCATCCTTCGAGAGCAGCAAAGCCGAAGCCCATAGCCCCTCTTGAATTTCTTTAGCTAACACACCAGTGCGCAAGAGTACTTTTTTCGTGTTTCATCACAAGCAGTTCTGGCTGTGACTCCATGGGTAAATGCACACATTGTGCTAATGTAAGGTTGTGAGTGTAGCCAAGTTCCGGCCTCTCCAGGCCTAATGGTGACCTCCAGAGTTAGGGACAGCTGACATCCTTCTGTGTAGAGTGAGTTATGAGGCATGGTGGGTGCAATGTAAGGTAGATTAAAGGGCGCCAGACACTTCTTAGATGCAAAGAACTGTGGGAGAGAGGGTTGGGGCCAGGATACCCTTTAGTAGTTGCAACGTTAAGTAGCAGACTCCTTCTATAGGTAGACAGCCATGCAGGGAATGGCACCCAGCCGGACACCACGTCTGCATGTGTAGAAATGCTGTCTCCTATGGCAACAATCTTGAACAGTTTCTAACAAGTTGTAATGAACTCTTTCACTTCCTCCACAATCTCCTTTTTAGATCTTCACTCAACTGAGCTCCCAGTCTATCATTTAGACCCGCTGATCCACTGCGACTGGATCTCCTGAGCTCTTCCAATCTTCACACTGAATATCTTCCTCAAGCGTCACCCCCACATCCCTGCTGGGTCCCTAGCTTGGCCCTCACAGACACTCCTTAAGCTTCACCCTACTGGCCTGCTCGGTCCCTGGCTCGGCACACAATAATGCTCTGCCAGCGTGGCTTGACATCTGCAGAAGTTTCCCAATTCTTCACCGTCCCCGGTTGGTGAGAATACTGCTCAGGTACTTGCTTCAGCTATGCACAGTGGTCCCTGGTAACAAGGTGGATGGCCCCCTAGTGGCGACAGCTTCCCCTCTACCTCCGACCACGACAGGTTCTCCGACCGGCAGAACCGTCACTTCTGGTTGGACTGCAAGCCGCAGTCCCAACCCTATGCTGCTCTCTTGCTTCTGGATAGGCCATCCGGGGGGCATCTGGCCTAGCAGCCAGATGCCCCCCGGATAAGCCTCAGGTCTTTGGCTTAGCAGCCTGGGGCAACACAACACACGTCCACCAGACAGCCATCCAGGTGGCACAGAACCCTGATCACCTGTCTCCACCTAAATAACTAGGTTCTGCCAGCAGGCCAAGGGACCCAAGAAAATCCCTGCCCATTGGCTGAGACACCCCATTAATTCTTAATCTGTCCTTGCAATGCCCTTGTCATATCTAATGTCACCAGATACCCGGCCACCTAGCGACAGAAGGGAGAAGTGCAGCCATTCCAGAATTAGGGTGAAATCAATTGACCTCCTAGCAATTGGCCATGACAACTATCACTTGGCAGATAAATTTAAGAGCAACCCTGCCTAAACATCAGGGTGCTACATGATTTTGACTCCCAAGTTAGATTGAAGCAACAGTTGCTTCTGATTGCCCTTGATGCAGAATCAGGTTTACTGGGAGGGGGACATTGAGGCATGTTAAGCCCAAGTGGGGGGATTGGGGGTTCTGGAAGTAAGATGTCACAAGTTAAAATGTGTGTGGCTCCATAACAGAGGAAGCTGTATCATGGGTGTAAAGAGGGGGGTGGTACTGAGGGGAGGAGTAAAGTATCAAGTGTTTGAGGAGGGCCCTTGAGGATGCAGTAGAAGCTGCATCATGGGCATGTAATGGAAAAGTTGTAAGGAGGGTGTTGCCAAAGGTGTAAATAGAGCTGCAGGACAGATTCAGCAGCATAGGGAGTGATGACTGCTATGGGTATGTGGGTGCTGAGGAGACCTTAATGACAAGGAATGTGGTGGTATTGCAGAGAGGTGAAGCTGGTGTAGAGGAGTCTAATGGCAAATGTTTGGTGGGTGACTCCCTGACATCCAGAGAGAAGGATTCAGTGGCAAGGGTGCTGAATACCAGGGGAGTGTGATTTTTGAATATAGACACTGCAGATAATTATTTAAAATGACCATACCCAATGGAAATATACCTTATGTTGTACAATATGTCATTTCAGACCATGTACATGTTCCTGATGGCAGACAAGTATGCAAACGACATGAGCTATATGTCAGTTTTCGGGATTTAGGCTGGCTGGTAAGTTGCCCTCTTATGAAAACTTCTCTGGCCCACTCTATGCATTTAAATGGATGGTTTACTCTAATACAATGGGGCAAAAAAGTATTTAGTCAGCCACCAATTGTGCAAGTTCTCCCACTTAAAAAGATGAGAGAGGCCTGTAATTGTCATCATAGGTATACCTCAACTATGAGAGACAAAATGTGGAAACAAATACAGACAATCACATTGTCTGATTTTTTGAAAGAATTTATTTGCAAATTATGGTGGAAAATAAGTATTTAGTCACCTACAAACAATCAAGATTTCTGGCTCTCACTGACCTGTATCTTCTTCTTTAAGAGGCTCCTCTGTCCTCCACGCATTACCTGTATTAATGGCACCTGTTTGAACTTGTTATCAGTATAAAAGACACCTGTCCACAACCTCAAACAGTCACACTCCAAACTCTACTATGGTGAAGACCAAAGAGCTGTCAAAGGACACCAGAAACAAAATTGTAGACCTGCACCAGGCTGGGAAGACTGAATCTGCAATAGGCAAGCAGCTTGGTGTGAAGAAATGAACTGTGGGAGCAATATTTAGAAAATGGAAGACATACAAGACCACTGATAATCTCCCTCGATCTGGGGCTCCACGCAAGATCTCACCCCGTGGGGTCAAAATGATCTCAAGAACGGTTAGCAAAAATCCCAGAACCACACGGGGGGACCTAGTGAATGACCTGCAGAGAGCTGGGACCAACGTAACAAAGGCTACCATCAGTAACACACTACGCCGCCAGGGACTCAGATCCTGCAGTGCCAGACGTGTCCCCCTGCTTAAGACAGTTCATGTCCGGGCCCATCTGAGGTTTGCTAGAGAGCATTTGGATGATCCAGAAGAGGATTGGGAGATTGTCATATGGTCAGATGAAACCAAAGAAGAAATGTTTAGTAGAAACACAACTCATTGTGTTTGGAGGAGAGAGAATGCTGAGTTGCAACCAAAGAATACCATATCTACTGTGAAGCATGGGGGTAGCAACATCATGCTTTGGGGCTGTTTCTCTGCAAAGGGAACAGGACGACTGATCCATGTACATGAAAGAATGAATGGAGCCATGTATTGTGAGATTTTGAGTGCAAACCTCCTCCCATCAGCAAGGGCATTGAAGATGAAACGTGGCTGGGTCTTTCAGCATGACAATGATCCCAAACACACCGCTCGGGCAATGAAGGAGTGGCTTCGTAAGAAGCATTTCAAGGTCCTGGAGTGGCCTAGCCAGTTTCCAGATCTCAACCCCATAGAAAACCTTTGGAGGGAGTTGAAAGTCCGTGTTGCCCAGCGACAGCCCCAAAACATCACTGCTTTAGAGGAGATCTGCATGGAGGAATGGGCCAACATACCAGCAACAGTGTGTGACAACCTTGTGAAGACTTACAGAAAACATTTGACCATAGTCATTGCCAACAAAGGATATATAACAAAGTATTGAGATGAACTTTTGATATTGACAAAATACTTATTTTCCACCATAATTTGCAAATAAATTCTTTCAAAAATCAGACAATGTGATTGTCTGGATTTGTTTCACATTTTGTCTCTCATAGTTGAGGTATACCTATGATGACAATTACGGGCATCTCCCACCTTTTTAAGTGGGAGAAATTGCACAATTGGTGGATGACTAAATACTTTTTTGCCCCACTGTATGTGTATGACTCCTGCTTCAGACGCTTAGATGCTTTTCCCCCATTCCTTCGCCTCTGTCTCCACCCTTATACTGCTGACATGAACTCATATGACTTTACTTTTGCATCTACATAATGAAAGGACTTAATAGATAGTATTTAAAATCCAGTTGCAAGATATTCTAATAAACTGGAACAATACTACTTAACTAGAACTGCACATTTCTTTTTGCAAAATGAGCATATATAGTAAGGAAAAGTTGTTTCCAGTGCTGAAACAGATTGCATCTTTAGCAAAAAGGGTGCAGTGTATGGGCCCCCCAAAGCTAGATGATACAAAGGCCAAACAGATTTTTATCATTTGGACGGATTAAAAATTAAAAAAAGTTACATACTATCTACTCCAGCCACAATTAAGAGGTGATAACCCACACATCTGGATACTGTATACTTTCAAAAACTTAGAAAACAAATTATTATAGCAGTCTCTGAATAAGACTTATATTTAGCCTGTATTTAGATATAGCTATCATTTTTTACCCATATAAAGTACATCTTGCACTGCTTCAAAGGGTAGCAACAATGTGCAGGTCTAAATAAAATGATTCTTGTGTGTTCTTAGTGATAGTTAATTATCCTAATATGGTATAATCACAAGCCTCATAAATAAAAAAAATAAAAAAAACATTTAAAGTGCATTCCATGCAAAAATGGCATAAGAGTCAAAATCATGCATAAAATCAATTCAATAGAAAACTAAATGTCTTCACAGTGTAAATAAAGTCTCTGTGAAATAAAATAAAGTATTTTGCAAAAACTAGCTATGTTTTCAGCCAGTGAAAAAATCTTCCAGTGTAATCTTCTATATATTGGTGCAATAAAACAAAATTACGATTCCCACCACCGTTTCTCCTATGCTCTCACCTCACAAGGTGGACCCGCTGTAAGCTAGGTCAAATAGCGCTTTCCCCTTAGGCAGGGGGTGCCTTAAATCATGCTGCGGTTGGATGCACCTTATGACTCTCTCTTTTTATCACTCTGAGGTGGTCACACATGGGAGGTGTGTGACCCTTTAAAATACTGTATGTCTGTCTAAAGCCACATACACACGAGCGGAATGTCCAACAGTAAAAGTCCGACGGAAGCTTTTCATCGTGTATTCCAATCGTGTGTGTGCCTCATCTGACTTTTTTTTTCAAAAATTCTGATGGACCTAGAAATAGAACATGTTCTAAATATTTCCAACGGAACCAATTCCTAACAGGAAAACCGCTCGTCTGTATGCTGTTCCGACGGACCAAAAACGACGCATGCTCTGAAGTAAGTATGAGACGGAAGCTATTGGCTACTGGCTATTGAACTTCCTTTTTCTAGTCCCGTCGTACGTGCTGTACATCACCGCCTTCTGGACGGTCGGACTTTGGTCGGACTTTGGTTTGACCGTCTGTAGGCAAGACCACTTGAATGGAATTCCGTTGGAGTTCCAACGGAGAAACCTTCAGAGTTTATCCCGACGGCAAAACTGGTTGTGTGTACGCGGCATTAGAAGAATTCTTGAGATTCATTGGATTGACATCATCAGCAAAAGTGACCTGGAGCCTGTTGTCTTTGATTTTGTATATTTGATCTTGTATTTTTTTTCTATAAAGTTTAAAGATGCTGCTAGCAGGACATTTTTTAGCGTCCTGCCAGCGCACCGCACCAGTGTGAAAGCACTCGGGGCTTTCACATTGGAGAGACAGCAGCGGCTCTTTCAGGGCGCTTTGCAGGCGCTATTTTTAGCATTATAGTGCCTGCAAAGCGCCCCAGTGTGAAAGGGGTCTTAATCATATCTGGATTCTATCACACTCCCAGCACTCACCTCTCATGCATGACAGCAGCTGGAGGCTCAATGTAACCCTTGGAATAGGTTCAATAAGCCTAAGCTTCACTGCAATCTGGCAAAACACCCAGGGTGGATGGTCTTCCTACTGTCATTTTTAAATTCTATAGAGACCTCCCAGATAGCAAGCAATTGTGCTGCATGTTTGAAAATTACTTGCTAAGCTATAGCTAGACTTGCCAAGCTTCACAAGTTTGTTTCACAATTGCAGCAAGTCCGCATAGTATGACTCCAGATTAACTTTCTTTGCAAACATTCTGCAAGTCTGCTGCAAGTTCTGGTTCAGTTATGTTGTGCAATAGTCATCCCACCACAGGGGTCACTGTCGATGAATTTTCATGCTGTAGACTTACAGAGCTCTTGCTGTAGACTCACCACTTCAACTTTGCTCTTGCTAGAGACTTGCCACACAAATTAGCTAGAATTTGCAAAAGTATCAATTAGAACTTCTAGCATTTCTAGCACTAGTACTTCAAGTGCTCTGCAAGCGTACAACTTGCCAGTGAAAATGTGCAGCAAGTTAACAGACTTACAATTCAACACTGCCACAAATTTGTGGCAAGTTATCCTTGCTATCTTGGCTCTTGCCTCCTCAACTGCATGCGACGTTGCAGACTGCTCTGTGTGAAGGCTGCCAGCTTGCATCCATGTCTGGCAATATCACTGCAGTAGTGCCTAAGCTGGGCAGGGATTCAGACTTGTGTTCTTCATATAGACCTATTTCACTCTTAAAGATCGTCACTAAAGTGTTGACTACTTGTTTAAATGCTATTCCTCTGATTCATAGGGACCAGTCTGGCTTTATGCCTGGAAAAAGCACAGCTATAAACGTATGCAAATTATTCACTATTATAGCAAGCTCAGGATGTTTAAGTAATCCTGGAGTCATGGCCTCTCTCAATGCTGAGAAGGCCTTTGACTCTGTGGAGTGGTGGTACTTATGGCTGGTCCTCAGTAAGTTTGGCCTTGGCCCTAGATTTAAATCCTGGGTGCAGCTGTTGTATTCTAACCCAACAGCCCATGCGTGGACTAATGGTATGCTATCCTCCCCTTTGCCCTTCAGAGAGGGAAGGGTGCTGTTTGCCCTTGCCATTAAACCCTTGGCCATACTGTCACGTTCCTCTGAGGTGGTGAAATCAATATCAGTGGGCTCTCTGAACGCAGATGCCACTTTGCTATATGTAATGGATGCTACCACATCTCTGCCTGCAGCTCTAGCAAGTACCCACCTGGCGCCGCCCCTGGCTCTGGGGGAGGGGGTATCTTCCTGCTCCTTCTCCCTACCCAGCGACTCTGCACCAGCAGCCAGCTAGATGGAGCCGTGGGAGCCACCTCCTGCTCCTCCCGCTACACTCCGCACCACGCCACCACCTGCCAGGGGGGAACTGATGCTCTGGAGGGGACCCAGGAGCTGTGTCTGCCCCTATAGGTGGCAGTTCACCCTAGGCGGTTCAGCTGCTTAGAAGGAATGGATGGCTGCACACTGAGGTAGTGATGAATCTCGTTATTGTAAAACCTGTACCTGTTTGCTGTCCTGTGGTGTTATTCATGTTATGGATTTTACAATAAAGAGATTCATCACTACCTTGATGTGTAGCCATCCATTCCTTTTATCCAAATTGCATGGCCAGGGAGCTGAGGCTAGCACTACTGGGAGAAGTCCATTCCCCAGCCTACCTGGTTCCATCACTCACCTAGAGCGGCATTTTCTTTTCCTATGGCTCAGCTGCCTAGTCCGCCTAGCAGTAACACCGGCCCTGAGTGCAGCTGTGCTCAAATTAATGGCTGCGTGGGCTTTAATACTTTGACTTTTGCCCACTAAGCCATCGGCCCTCCGGGAAACTCCCAGTAGTCCCGATGGCCAGTACATGCCTGTCTAGAGGCTATTGACAGGTTCGGAGGATTGTCCAGTATTAAAGTGTATTGGGACAAATCTATGTTGTTTGCCCTGCACCCGTCAGTGTTTCCACAGATTCTCAACTCCCCTCTCACCTAGGTCTCCCAATTCAAGTATTTGGGGGTGCAGTTCCACTGTGATCTTTCACACTACATATGCAAAAATTTGAACCCTGTCCTCCATCAACTGACTCACAAATGCACTGTTTGGAAATCATTGCTGTTTCCTATTCCCAAAACGTTTTTCACTAAATTGGATCAAATTTTATCCTCAGTATCCTTAATTTGGGCAGGTGGTACCCCTAGAGTGGCTAAATCTACATTGCAGCTCTAACTTTCTTTAGGACAATTAGCCCTTCAAAAAAAATATTTGTCAGCAGTGACTGTTAGATAGTGGTTCTCCCAACCAGTTACCAATCTGGCGGTGACACTAGAAGGCATGTCACCTTGTCTTCTGTTGAGTAACCTTGTTTTCCGAGGCCCCCACTCTAATCCAGATGTTACAACCCCCATGCAGACTACAGTCATGGTTAGGAGACAGATAGGTAGATATGTTTGTGAGCTGAATACTATTTCCCCTCATACGCTTCTCTGGGGTAACCCAACTCTTCCTCACCTTTGCTCTATACCTGACCCTAGTGTTTGGGCGCATTATGGTGTTAAAACCTTAATATCATGCCTGAGGGTCAAGGGTGTTAGGTTTCTTCATCTCAATTGTTCCGCTCATGGCAGATGGACATACTGAGTTTAACTGATGCTGACGGGTGAGGGAGTAAAACACTACCTACCCCTTATGATCTCAGCCAGAGACAGGTTCATCCAATAAAAATTTCTGCATCGAGTCAACTACACTCCCCTGATGCTTTTTGTTATTTATCGCAGGTTTCATGACCACTATCCAAAGTGCCGATTGCCAGTTAGTACATTTATTCATATGGTTTGGACTTGTTCCTGTATATAGTTCTAGGGTGATGTGGTAAGAGATCTTAATGCAGTTAGTGGACTCACGCTAAGTGTGGATCCTACATTTCTCCTACATTTCTGCTCTTGAGTATCTGTTACCTCTCCCCGTAAGAGGTTATTCCTTATCTATGTTACTGTCTATGCTAAGAATACTATTTTATCTAAATGAGTATCAGATCCCCCTACTATTTAATTGTGGAGAATTACTGTGAATGCTTTTCTTCCCCTTAACTCATATATAGTGTATGGGAAGAAATTGCCCTAAGAAATGTAGTAAGGTCTGGGCTGATTTGATGGAAGCCAGGGACCTTACAATGTGATCTGGTGAGACTCTCCTTCACTTGTTGGTAGCTGACTGTTTCCCCGGGTTTTAGTGAATATCAGAAGTCTGGTGCATTGAAGAACTTTATTTTTTTTATCCCCTCTCCCTTCCCTTTTATTTCTATCTACCTTATTTTCTGTTTCTCCTCATCTTTCCGCTCCCTTCCTATCCCCCTTATTTGTTTCCCCTCAAACCCCTTCCCTTTCCCATTTTCCTTCTATTACTTATCTAGGTACATACTGTGATCATGCCTTGCCTTATATTTTGATCACTGGATGCTGGGTATCCTATCTAATCTGAATCTTTGTATGTATGATATGGACCCTTATGTATCGAATTGTATATAATATCTAGGCTTGTATGCATACCTTCTGCTTTATACCCATTTATATGCCTTTTGTAAGTGCTACACGTGTCACTTGTTTTTGTTCTTTTTGAAAATGTAATATAGAACATCTGTTAAAAGTAAAAAGCAGGTTTCTTCCCCCTCCTTAGTCCTTTTTGGTTTTGCACCCTTGCCCTCAGTCTTATCTAGCAATTCTTTAAGTTTGCTTCCTCCTATTGTCTTCTCTCCTCCCCTTTTTTCGTATTTTGTAGTTTCCTTCCCCCTTTTAACCCCTACTTAGGTTAGAACTGCTACCTTTACCTACCTTGACCTCTTCCCTTACTCACTGGAGTTCCCAGCAAACATTGACTATCTGCAGTTGGTATAGTCAAATTCCTCTCTTTAACCCTCCCTCCATTTTACAAATACATTTCTTAGGTCGTGTTTCCCATACAGCTCCAATCAAGGTCTGCGAAGAGTCACATACTTTATTTTCTGTAAAATGCTGTCAAGTTCTGTAACTAAGTGTTACAGTATTTTTGGTTGGGTTTTTGGGACCCAGAAATTCGATACAGACAAAGATGGTATACATACCTGTATATACATACATCCTGTTCTTTACTGTCCTGTTGATGACTCTCTAACATCTCACCTAGAGATTTCTCTGTGGGTTATTTCCTGCTGTTAAATTCATTTGTATGATGTGCATGTTGCTCATGCATGTAACTTTGTATCGTAATTTATTGGACCTGCTTAATAACAATGGAACAAAAAAAAGCCATCAAAGTAGGGGACTAGGACCCACACATAAAAGGAATGCCATGCCCAGGCTAAGGAACTAAAGCACAGAAATCTCCTAATATCTCTATGTATGTCCAACAGAAGAAATTGTAAGAAGCTAGTTCTCCAGTGTCTACCAAAAGCTAAAATATCCATCCAAATTGCTAGTATAAGTAATAACTGTTCTATGTATGGCACCTATAGCCAGGCAGGTGGTGCTAGCATAAATAGCTCAGAGCTAAAAAGAGATTGAAAAGTCGTGTGTGTCTGGGTTTTACTTTGGCAGTACTGAGATTAGGCAGCTATTCTGGACAGAACGGAAGCACTGTATATATAGATAATTCCAATGTGTTGGAGCGGGAGATATGTAATTAGTATGATACAATTTTAGATGTTGGCTTAGGTTGGCCCAGTAGGGAGGTGTGAAGAGAGGGAATAGGGGTCTTTCAAATACTTCTATGAGAACCAGTCATTTCTTGTTAATCTCTACAATCCATTTACTTTGATTTCTGCTCTACTGTCAAATAAGCAAGCGGTATCTAACAACATTGAGTAATCAAGTCAAACCTTTTGGTTTTCTAGGACTGGGTGATTGCTCCACAGGGTTACTCAGCATTTTATTGTGAAGGAGAATGCTCATTTCCACTTGACTCTTGTATGAATGCCACCAATCATGCCATCCTGCAGTCTCTGGTAAGGAACAGTATTCTGTATACATGTGTGACCAAATGATTTGCTATATACAATTTTCAAGGTACAAAATATAAATTTGTATACGTTACTGAACATGGCTACTAGTGTCACAGAAAAAACAGCCTCATGAATGATGCAGCCATCTATGACATAATTTTTTAACATTTACTTGGAACTACATTTACTTGGAACTAAGTACATTGTATAATCGGGTTTAGTAGGTTTGTGGGCCACAGATGTATTATCATTATAATCTTACCACCACATAGTCTGTCCTAATCTATATAGTATTAGAAGAAGACTTTTAATACTCCCACCTCCACTACACATATTGGTCACTCACCAGTATCCTGGCCCCCAGAAAATGCACCTCACTTCCCAGTAACCTTGCCGCATATGAGAGGGCCCCTCCAGTATAGGGCTCTCTAGGCCGTACATTACCCCTCTCAGTGACCATTCTCCTATGTATTGGCATTAATGGCTCGGTGACCAGTCTGCACAGTGTTTGTAATAACCGCAGTAACCTGTGTATAAAATATGAGCTTTAGGGTTACTCTGTGATTAAAATAAAAACTTAAATAAAAGAATTAATACTTAACAGTCACCAACAGGGCCGGTGCTACCACTAGGCAAACTAGGCAGCCACCTAGGGCACCCTACTGCCTAGAGCGCCCGGCCACTGGTTTTCCTACTCTCTTCTGTCTGCAGCAAGCAACTAAGTTTCAGCATCAACAGGCTCTGTTCACACATAGTGTCAGAGGTGCAGCGATGGCAGAGTCTATGTCCTGACTCCCGAATGAATGGAAGCAAGCAAACATTTATTAATGGGCATTGGTAGGCCGCATTTGATGGGCGCTGGTGAGGCAGGCTGCATTTGATGGGCACTGGTGAGGCTGCATTGATGGGCGCTGGTAGGCTGCATTGATGGGCGTTGGTAGGCTGCATTGATGGGCGCAGGTGAGGCTGCATTTGATGGGCGCTGGTGAGGCTGCATTTGATGGGCGCTGGTGAGGCTGCATTGATGGGCGCTGGTAGGCTGCATTGATGGGCGCTGGTAGGCTGCATTGATGGGCGCTGGTAGGCTGCATTGATGGGCACTGGTAGGCTGCATTGATGGGCGCTGGTGAGGATACATTTGATGGGCGCTGGTGAGGCTGCATTTGATGGGCGCTGGTGAGGCTGCATTTGATGGGCGCTGGTGAGGCTGCATTTGATGGGCGCTGGTGAGGCTGCATTTGATGGGCGTGGTGAGGCTGCATTTGATGGGTGCTGGTGAGGCTGCATTGATGGGTGCTGGTAGGTTGCATTGATGGGTGCTGGTAGGTTGCATTGATGGGCGCTGGTGAGGCTGCATTGATGGGTGCTGGTGAGGCTGCATTTGATGGGCGCTGGTGAGGCTGCATTTGATGGGCGCTGGTGGGCTGAATTTGATGAGAGCTTCTATAAAAAGGTGAGGTTTACATGGGCAGAAAAAGGGGGTGGAGTCAGGGGTGCAGCCAAGGGGGGGGCGGCAAAATGAGGTTTCGCCTAGGGTGTCAAAAATCCTTGCACCAGCCCTGGTCACCAATCTTTGCTCTCTTGAAGAGCTATTGGGCCCAAAATATCTTCAGCATCTGACACTTATGCGCAGTGTGCACAGAGCTTCCTTCTGCCAGCCCATGTGTCATATAGAATACAGTAGTGATTTACGGCAGGCAGGTGACAATAGTAAGGTAGGGATGTATGGGTTTTAAATAAGCTGCATTTCTATGTGGGGGATCAGGCATCTAACAGAGATATCAGATATTGAATATTTTCTTGGGTGTTGTAGCTCATCAAAGAGCATGTTTGTGTGGGTAGCTGGACGGGTAAGTATTAAACCTTTTCTATAGCACCACTTTTTTCAAGTTTTATTCTAGTGACAGTCATTTGAACCCCTTAGTGTCCTAGTTCTGTGTACTTGATATCCAATGTATGGGTTATAATATTCAATGGAAGGATGTCCCCATTTTGACTGGGGGCTGTTTGGCAGTGCGTTGGCATTTACTATATTGCTTACTATTGGTATTTCTGGACCCTCTGTATGTCCCCTTCAGTCTCTTCTATGATGGAGATTAGCCTCTGGTCTATGGCATGACTGACTGGACTCTCTGATAAATACACACTTTCTATATTTCCCGATGAAGCAGATCTATGATCTGGGAAATGTGCTAACAATCTTCTTTATTTCACTGCAGGAATCAACAAAAGCCAAAAAAAATAATGTAATACTTAAAGTGGAAGTCCAGACAAAACCTAACTAAGCTTAAACCTGCTCCCAACCCTAAGCCCTATACTTACTACCCTGTAAATACTTACCTAATCTAAGGGCATTCCAGTCTGGTCAAGTGATCTCCCCAGCGACTGGCATCTGGGGAGTGGAGACAGCAGGAACAATGGTGAAAATGCCTGGGCCGTGACATCACCCATAGACTTAATATGCGGCATTTGTTGTCCGCTGTCCCTCCTCTCCCCTGAAACAGTGCTGGGAGCCAACCACGTGACCGGATTGGAGCACCTTTAGATTAGGTTAGTATAAGCATCTTTTCTTTACAGGGTAGTTAGTATAGGGCTTAGAATGAGGGTGGGAGCAGGTTTAAGCTTAGTTAGATCTTGACCAGACTTCTACTTTATTTGCGAAGGCACTTTAAACTTGTGTACAGAGGGTATTTGAGGATATTTGAGGATATTTATGGAGGTAGCAATATAACAAAACAGTAATAATGTCCTTAATGTATGAAATTATATGAATATTAGCGTGTCCTCTTTCCTAGGTGATTTTAATATTTTTGAATAAAAATGTTTTTGGTTTAACATTTGTCATTGACATCGGAATGGGACACCAAAATACATTGGTTAACTAAATCCAGCGGGTGGGTGTTAAACCTTTAGTGACTGCTGTATAGTATATGTTCATTAACCCCTCTGTGACCAGTCGGTAGTGTATAGGAATTAATCCGTAGTGACCAGTCAGCAGTTTATCTGCATTAACCTGTTGGTGACCAGTCCCTACAGAAATACACAATAACCTGTCAGCAGTTTTGAGTACATGTGCATTAATTCCTTAGTAGCCAGTCCCTATTATTGCAAGTAGGCACACGTGCTACCACTTATGTGTTCACCTTTTTCAGTTATTTAACCTGCTTTCCTTAAATTCAACTGTGGTTAGTGGTAGCATGGTGCTCTCTCCATGGTGCCAATAGTAAACATGGATAGCGTATGACCTGGTAGTTTGTGAACACAGCTGCCTCTAAATGACAGCTTGTTTTAACTGGCTGCACTGATTTCAGAGAGAACAGGGAGTTTGAAACGCACACATATTCAGAAGAGACACATACAAATTTCTATCATTGCTATCATTTTTCAAGGTGAAAACAAAGTACCTGGGAAAAAAGATTGTAACGGTAATGAATGGCGCTTTTATATTAGGATCACACCAGTGGTGTATAAGTATTACTAATGCTATAAAGGGTTGTCTAGACTCACAAGGTAAACTACACTGAGTTAATCTGAAAGTGAAAGATAGAACAGCTGATATTTTGTATCAGAGATAGACTTCTATTCAAAGGACAGTGCTGCTAGCTTTAATGTTTTTCTACACTTCACCCCCCTATAAAATAATTTGCACCTTTTCAACCAAGGAAAAACCTGGTTTCCCTTTCACAGTTTGCCCTTGTCTATTCAGAAGGCAGGAATCTAAACCTGACAGCTGGAATTTTTGGGCTGGAATCACAGTCCTCTTACAACCCTTCTTGTAGCCCATTGCATTTAATGGGAAATTATAATATTTGAATATATATAGTTTTTTTAAGTTCCCCTCTTTTTAGATTTACACATACAGTATCTCACAAAAGTGAGTACACCCCTCACATTTTTGTAAATATTTTTATTATATCTTTAATGGGACAACACTGAAGAAATGACACATTTCTACAATGTAAAGTAGTGAGTGTACAGCTTGCATAACAGTGTAAATTTGCAGTCCCTTCAAAATAACTAAACACACAGCCATTAATGTCTAAACCGCTAGCAACAAAAGTGAAAACACCCCTAAGAGAAAATGTCCAAATTGGGCCCAAAGTGTCAATATTTTGTGTGGCCATCATTATTTTTCCAGCACTGCCCTAATCCTCTTAGGCATGGAGGTCACCAGATCTTCACAGGTTGCTAGCGCTACTGGAGTCCTCTTCCACTCCTCCATGAAGACATCATGGAGCTGGTGGATGTTAGAGACCTTGCGCTCCTCCACCTTCCATTTGAGGATGCCCCACAGATGCTCAATAGGGTTTTGGTCTGGAGACATGCTTGGCCAGTCCATCACCTTTACCCTCAGCTTCTTTAGCAAGGCAGCGTTCCTCTTGGAGGTGTGTTTGTGATCATTATGTTGGAATACTGCCCTGCGGCCTAGTCTCAGAAGGGAGGGGATCATGCTCTGCTTCAGTATGTTACAGTACATGTTGGCATTCATGGTTCCCTCAATGAAATGTAGCTCCCCAGTGTTGGCAGCAGTCATGCAGCCCCAGACCATGACACTCCCACCACCATGCTTGACTGTAGACAAGTCACACTTGTCTTTGTACTCCTCACCTGGTTTCTGCCACACATGCTTGACACCATCGGAACAAAATAAGTTTTATCTTGGTCTCATCAGACCACAGGACATGGTTCCAGTAATCCATGTCCTAAGCCTGCTTGTCTTCAGCAAACTGCTTGTAGGCTTTCTTGTGCATCATCTTTAGAAGCAGCTTCCTTCTGGGACGACAGCCATGCAGACCAATTTGATGCAGTGTGCGACATATGGTCTGAGCACTAACAGGCTGACCCACCCACCCCTTCAACCTCTGCAGCAATGCTGGCAGCACTCATATGTCTATTTCACAAAGACAACCTCTGGATATGACGCTGAGCATGTGCACTCAACTTTGGTCGACCATGGTGAGGCCTGTTCTGAGTGGAACCTGTCCTGTTAAACTGCTGTATGGTCTTGGTCACCATGCTGCAGCTCAGTTTCAGGGTCTTGGCAATCTTCTCATAGCCTAGGGTGGCCATCTTTATGTAGAGCAACAATTCTTTTTGTTCAAATCCTCAGAGAGTTCTTTGCCATGAGGTGCCATGTTGAACTTCCAGTGACCAGTATGAGAGGTTGAGAGCGATAACACCAAATTTAACACACCTGCTCCACATTCATACCTAAGACCTTGTAACACTAATGAGTCATATTTACAAATACTATACCTATTTACAAATACCATACTGGTTACCCCACAATAGGGATAAAGCTTTTCCACGGAAGGGTGTTTAATAAGACGCGTGGCCACTCATTAATATTTGAAAAAAGAGGTTTAACCTTAAACTGTGTAAAGGGTACTTTACTGTAAGAGTGGCAAGGATGTGGAATTCCCTTCCACAGGCGATGGTTTCAGCGAGGAGTATCAATAGTTTCAGAAAACTATTAGATAAGCACCTGAACAACCGCAACATACAGGGATATACAATGTAATACTGACATATAATCACACACATAGGTTGGATTTGATGGACTTGTGTCTTTTTTCAACCTCATCTACTATTTAACTATGTAACTATATGACACCGGGGAGGGAAAATGGCTAATTGGGCCCAATTTGGACATTTTCACTTAGGAGTGTACTCACTTTTGTTGCCAGTGGTTTAGACATTAATGTCTGTGTGTTGAGTTATTTTGAGGGGACAGCAAATTTACACTGTTATACAAGCTGTACACTAAAATATTTACAAAAATGTGAGGGGTGTACTCACTTTTGTGTATGTACATACCTTTTTTTCATGCATCTTTGGCCTGGTACAACCCTGGTCCTCTCTCTGCGTTTCATCCCACAGCAGTTAAATTGGATGTAAACCCTCACATATACCCAGTGAGGTGAATAGCCTCAGATGATACACAGAAATGAAACAAATCTCCCTACATAAGTTTTACATGTATACCTGCTGTCTTCTCTTGTCTGCAACCATTCAAAAGAGCACAATTGTGATCAAATCCTTCTGTATCTGTGAGGAGTACAGAGGAGGGGGTGGAGAGCTTCAGTTACAGCTCGTATACACTGTGTAAGAGCTAATTGGAGGAAAGGCCCCCCCCCCCCACCCCCCATCCACATAGGCAGAGGAACAAAGTAACATGCACAAATTTTATATCATGTGTAGGGAAACTTCTAAGATGTGACTCATGCTAACAACAGAGGAACGAAGCACCAAAGAGAAGTTACACTTAGAGCTTTGGAGAGACTAGTAAACAGTACAAATATACAGTATGTGCTTAGTTCAAATTTTTTGACTGGCGTTTACAACCACTTTAAACAAAAAGGTCATTATAAGCAGAGGATAGCACTACATAAAAAATGATAATTACACATAAACTCTAAAGCAGTGCAATGTGTACCCATTACAGCCTAGGTCTAGCTATCACAGACATTTTAAAGGGTATAGTATAATGTTACACTATCTACAAAGAGAAAAACATTTTTCTGACACATGAGGTTGGGGAGCCTAAATGTAATTGCTTCCCCCACTCATACAACAACTGCGTGCTGACTTCTATTTGGTTCAGAATAAAGTAATTCAGGTTTTTATTGATATCTTTATTACTGTTGGGAAGGATTTCCATCAGTCCCGTGATATGACCAGTGAGTTTATACTGTCAAATATTTGCTGTTGTCCCCACTAAAGCGATTCCCCTCAGTTCCAGTGACATTTTAAATTTTAAGGAAATAAGAATCTTCCTAATCAAAACATAAAGTTTTAACCATTCCCTTTTCTAAACGAAAAAAATGTTAGGCTATAAGTTCAAAAGCTAAAGAGAACCTTAAAGTATAACTAAAGGAAGGCAAAACGGAAAATTGTATCAAATACTTACCGTAATTTTCCTTTCCTGATGCCAAACCATGGCAGCATACTAGTGATAGAGCTCCGCCTCTTGACCACTGCCTCAGGACCAGTGAATAGCATAAATGAAGGCACGGTTAGCCGCCACCCCATTCTTTGTAACAAGCCACATACCGGAACGCACATGGGTGTGCTCATATGCTGCCATGCTTTGGCATCAGAAAAGGAAAATTACGGTAAGTATTTGATACAATTTTCCGTTTTCCTGACGCCAACATGGCAGCATACTAGTGATAAATAACTAGCTAATAGGGTGGGATCTATTTGTCAAACCAATCTTCTAATTAGGATGAGACAGAGGACTGAATAGTCCTTCCTACAAAGTTCCCTGATGACAAGGCCTCCGCATCTATTCCGTCAAGTTTGAGTAGGAATATTAGAGCGACCATGATACCCCTGTACAGATGGGCACCATAGATTCTCTTGAATGTGTTGCCTATGAGGCTTTAACCACTCTGGTAGAGTGCTCCGCCGCCACTGACGGAGGCTCGCCACCTATAGTCTTATATACACAACCCAAGCCTGCTAGGATCCAGGCAGTAACCTCTTTCCCTTGATGATTTCCAGCTGGAATGACAAAAGGTTTATTTAGATGACCTGAAAGGGACAATTGTGGAAATATACTCCTTTGAAGTTCAGAAAATAAACAGTACGTGTGACTTTCCTGTGTGATGTTCTGGAAAGTTAGGCAATGTCCAGCTGTCTGTTAAATAGCAGTCTGCTGCTACGTTTGATGCAGGATGATCTACAAGATCCAACTCTACTCTTTCTGGAAAGAAAGGAGTATATATATATATATATATATATATTAGGGTTGTCCCGATACCACTTTTTTAGGACCGAGTACAAGTACCGATACTTTTTTTCAAGTACTCGCCGATACCGATTACCGATACTTTTTTTTAATGTCACGTGACAGTTTTTTTTTTTTTTTTTTGAGGGGGGGGGGCGGGTGGGGTGGGGGTGGGGGTATAGTGAACGGTGTCTGTGTGTGTGTTTTGGTTTTGGTTTTTTTCATTTACATTTATTATTTTTTACAATTTTTTTTTTTATTCTTTATTGCACTATGTGTGTGTTTTTTTTTTTTTTTTAATCAGCCCTGTTGGGGGGCTTTGGTGAGATATCAGGGGTCTTAACAGACCTCTGATATCTCCCCCTTGAGACAGAGAAATAGACTGAGGATAGAGATTCCCCAGTCCCTTTCTCTGCAGCGTCAGCTGCACTGAGAATGAATGGAGAGAACACAGCAGCTTCTCTCCATTCATAAACTGACACATTGTAATCACAGAAGATTACAATGTTTCAGTTATGTGAATGGAAAGAGTCAGCTGACTCTCTCCATACACACAGCGGAGAGACAGCAGAACGGAGGGGACAGACGAAGAGAGAGGGGGACAACGGAAAGCCGGAACGGATGGGGACAGCGGAGGGGGACAGAGGAACACATGGGGACAGCGGAGGGGGACAGAGGAACGGATGGGGACAGCGGAGGGGGACAGAGCAAATAAAGACAGCAGGAGGTGGACAGAGGAACGGAGGAGGACAGCGGAGGGGGACAGAGCAAAGAAGGAGGACAGCGGGGGGGGACAGAGGAACGGAGGAGGACAGCGGAGGGGGACAGAGCAAAGAAGGAGGACAGCGGGGGGGGGGGCAGAGGAACGGAGGGGGACACAGCAATGGAGCAGGACAGCGGAGGGGGACAGAGGAACGGAGGAGGACTAAGGAGGAGGAGGTGACAGTCAGCGGTGATCGCGTGTGGGGGAATTACAAGCACCGATCACCGCTGTATGTCACTAAGCAGCTGAAAGCCGCGGGGGGAGAAGCTTGTAACTCCCCCACACGTCCATCACAGCTGACAGTCAAGGTATCGGCGGAAGCATCGGGAGCATTTGCCCGAGTACAAGTACTTGGGCAAATGCTTGGTATCGGTGCCGATACCGATACTAGTATCGGTATCGGGACAACCCTAATATATATATATATATATATATATTTACTTTGAAGCTCCAAGAGCTTGAATCTCTGATAACCTTCTGCTTAAAGTTCTTGCAATTGATACTGCCTTGTAAGTGATGGCCTGAACCGAACACTGCTCTGTTGGAACAAACGGTTAAACTGATATGAGATCCAGCATCTGCAATAGATCTTTCTTCCTTGGTGACCGACTCTTCACGACTGTCCTCAAAAGTTGTGCAAACTTAAGGATTCTTGACCCATTCAAATGTGTTATTGCCAATATAGCCCACACTCGTGAGCTATGTGAGGATAGGCTAAGGCCTGGAGGAAGTATAGAACAGCTGACACTGGCAGGGCAGTAGGATCAATGTCTTGCCCTACCAAGAAAACTTGTTCCAGAATTAGACCTAGATGTTGTAAGTAGAATGGCCAGGGAAAACCAAGGGCCTCCTGGTCAATATGGAGGACTGGCTATGACAACTATGTTCTCCCTTGACAGCCTCAAGGGGAATCTCATTTACGGGAAATGTTGGGGAAAAATATATAGGTTAGATTGTAGTCCCAGGGAGAGACCAGAGCATCTACCCTTTGCGCCTTGGGGTACAGACAAAATCAGACCAAAGTTTGTAAATACTGGGGAGGTCTGTCTGTGGTAGGCCCCATCTGTGGACCAGCTCAGAGAAGACCTGGGTCGTAAACCCACTCGTTGTGCTTCCGAAATTTTGCTGGTGATCTTCCACCCCAAGCGTTAAGGGTTTCACCTCTCTCAATAGCATATTGCTGAAAGTTTCATCCTGGAGCTGAATATAGGTGACTGCTGCCCTGTTGCTAAACTGCAAGGAGATTGGTCCTCCTTGACTATGTGTAGTAAGGCCAAAGTGCTAAAAGGGCTGTTTGAACCCCCAGCACATTCAAGGTTATCCTCCCTGGCTGGGAATCTCTGCTTGTCTTGACCGAAAGTCCTTCGCAGTGCATGTTCCTGGCTGGCTTGCAGACATTCTCCAGTCTGACGGTCCTAACGGACCAAGACTTCCTTAAGGTCTTTCCATCACCGTGGACCGCTACTCATACTGAGTAATACCTATTAACCATGTTCTATCCTGTTTCCTCATTTGCACTAAGAATTATAGTTTAAATTTGTGCAGGTGCCCATGCACCCCAGGAATCAACTATATGCATGATGACGTTGTGCTCAGATGACTGAGGCACTGAGAAGCTATCAAACAAGCGGAAATATTCGTCCTCAGAATTCTGTTCCTGACTGTCACCACTTCCTCTGATGGAAATAAAACAGAGGAAATAGCAGAGCACCCCCAGGTACACCAACCATTGGGATGGAGAAAGGTTGGCTTTGCTTTCCCTCTAAAGTGTGAGGATAGAATAGGCATCCTGACGATCCAGCAACAGCCTCCAGCCATGTGGTTATACTGTTTAATGGACTCTTAAAGATCACAAAGAGGGCCCAAAAGGGTTTGACCTCTTCCGATCTGCAACTGGACACTAACCAACATCCCCTGCGAACTCCAAACAGGATTTGGTAGAAAACCTGCAATCCCTCTTGAGTCTGAAGTGTCTGTAAGCATTGTAGCAGCCCACCTGATTTTGTGGTGGACTTGGCAGCTCAGTGGGAGAGAAATGGTCTGGAGGAGGAGCAGTGAGGAATCTCCCGAAGTGACCATGAGTGTCAGATACCTTCATCCAAGGCTCTGTGCAGCATGCTGTCCAGAAACCCTTGAAGCGTGCCTTCTAGGTCTTGCCTTAAGAGTCTGGGTATGCACTTGTGTAACTGGCTCACTGATTTTCCCAGAAGTCTGTACTAAAATACAAGTCAGATTTTTGGCATGCACTGCTACAAAAATATAATTTTTTGCAAGATACTTCCAATAGGAAATCATGTCTAAAGGGATGCAGACTCTGCCACTGTCCTCAGAGTCCTGCAGGTGCAGCAGCTGGTTGATAATTAATAAACCATTCCCATTAGACTCACCCAGTACATGGGCTGGATATTGCTGGTCTGCCGACACTTGCAGATGCTACAGTATGTAGGAGCAGGTTGACCATTGGCTTGTTCAGGGTACACAGTTTTGACAGCCTGTTTATACGGGCATTTTTCTCGAAACCCTTCTACCCCACTTTTGTTTCTAGGAAGCAATACGCAGTCCAGGGTCTCAGCCATATGGCCTCCCTAGCCGCCAAAGTGCTAGGGTGCTCCTCCAGTGGTTATACAAGCAACTAGGGGGGACTTCCTGGTCAGCCTCCCTATTTTTGAGTAGCAGACTGCTGCATCTATAATATATGGAGCAAGAACCCAGGACTCCTTCAGTCCAATGAGAACCTCCAGAGCCATGAGGTGTTGACCTCCCACCACATAGAGTGGGTCGTAAGGCATAGTAGGTGCAGTGCAAAGTAGATTCATGGGTGCCAGACACCTAGGGTGTACCACCTGTCCAAGATTCAGCCGGACAGTTCAGGTTTTGAATCATGTGTCAGGGTTTCAGTCCCCCTGAGACCCGGACATATTACCTGGACCAGGCTGTGGTTCCCCAAGTAACCGAGATAGTCATACACAAATCTGTTGCCGTCATAGGTGGCTGTTTGGCCTCACTGAAGGGTGATGATGTCAGCAAGGGCAATTTGGCCACACCCACTAGCGCGCTCTGAGCGCTACATTACCACTCTCCTTGGGGCACCCAAACATGTCTGTGTAATGCTAACCTGGTAAACTCCCGGACTTCTACATGACAGCCACGCAGGGAAAAGCATCCAGCAAGATGCCACATCTGCACGGATAAGAGCGCTGTCTCCTATGGCAACAGTCTCCAACAGTTTCCAATACAAGTGTAACAGTTGCTTCAGGTAATTAAGGCAAGTTCAAAACAGAATCTTGTGCCACTCCTATCAATAATAAAGACATTTGGCATTACCTGTTAGCTGTATACTCCTCCAGGCAGTGTCTACTCACCAGCCTCTTGGGTATAGATACTGCGCCACGGGCCCTGCAGGACTCCTGCTGGGGTGCTGGCAATGGGGAAGAGGTTCAGAGACGTCTTCTTTGGAGCTTTTCTCCTGAGTGGGAGCGTCATTTTTTTTACACTGGGCATGGCCATACTGCTTGCTGAAGTCCCCAGCTGATCTTCCAATGGGACCCTTTGGGCAGGTGGCTGGGGCTGAGGTAAACTCAGACAAGGAATCTCGTACTACCTTCTTCAGTAATGATGAGACTTGCGCAGTGTCCTGTTCCCTGTCTACTGCAGACTCCTCTAGACAGTCTTTGCACACCAATTTATTGGATAGGGGGACTGCACCATAAGCCCAGCCTGATCTCTCGCTGGGACGCCTGTGTTGCTCTGGAGAAGAGGAGGCGCAACGTGCTCTTTTGGATTTTTTTTTTTTTTTTGACCGGGAGTGACGTCTGGAGCTATGCTCCTTTGGAGAACGCCTACTCTCTCTTGTTCTTTAACTCTGAGAGCGTGAGCGTGCAGAGCTGAAACATATCAAAGCAAACCGCATTAGAGGGCACTCTTTTAAGGACACCTGAAAACTTACCAACTGGTGGTCCCCCTACCTTAAGTATTGAGGGTCTTACATAAGTGGTGGCTGACTCATGGTAGTAGAGAATAAGGGACGGCCAGCGGAAAAAGAGAGATAGCTGAAAAGAGAAACAGAAGGATGGAGATTGCCAGTAATCTTCTAACATGAAAGTCTGAAAACTACAACAAAGCAAACAGCTGAAACAAACCAAAGGAAAAGAATGTACCTTTTTTTTTTTTAAGTACAGAAAACTTTCCTACCAGCAGATGGCAACACAGAAGGTTGCTGAGACTGGATCCAGGAACAAACTTCACAGTCTGAAGACAGTCAGAAGGCTGTATATTGCCCATCCCGCAGCAGCCCACTGACACTCTTAGATGATCCTGGGACAGGCAGAACCCGCCCCCAGACTCCTCCTGTTGTTGCTCATGTGCGGACCGGGCGCAGCCCTATGACATCATCGGGAGCGGCCTAGACCAATAAATACGGCGCTGGGCAGCCGCCCCACGCCTATAGGGAGACCCTGACACCTACTGCATAGTGCGGCCCGCTCACCCGGAACCTACTAAAAGCAAAATAAGAAAGGAGAGAAACAGGAACTGAATAAAACAGGTAAAAACAGCCTAACAGACAAGGAAGCCCCTAGAAAAGGAAATGACAGGCTGCCCCCCCCAAAGTTCCTGGAACCAAGTCATGCTGCATGGCAGATTTCGTTCCTAAAGAGGAAACACTGCAGGGACCCATCAAGACCACACAGAGGAGGGTCTCTCAGGCTTATTAGCTCGATGTTAGCTCTGCACTGAGACTACGCACCGGGAGAGGCTTGAACCCAGCCGGTTACTGCTCAGCGGCAGGGTGGGGGACATAAAATTCCTTACTTCATCACTGATGTGTGGAGGTATGAGGAAAAATGAAGAATGGGGTGGTGGCTAACTGTGCCTTCATTTATGCTATTTATCGGCCTCCAGGACCGGTATCGCGCTTTCTTGATGACTTTGCTGCCTGGCTACCCTACTTTCTCTCCTCTGAAATACTCACCATTATTCTTGGTGACTTCAACATTCCTGTCAATGTTAACAGCCCAACTACAGCTAAACTTCTCGACTTAACCTCATCTTTTGACCTAACCCAATGGACACATACTTCCACTCACTCCAATGGTAATACCCTTGACCTTGTATTCTCCCATCATTGCAACCTTGGTAACCTCACCAACACCCCCTTTCCTCTCTCTGATCACAACCTCATTACTTTCACTGTATCCTTGCCTCCAACCACCCATCTCTCCAAGCAGCAAACAATTACTTGTAGAAACCTTCACCACTTTAACCCTTCTCTTCTCTATTCTGCTACTGACCACCTATATGACATAATCTCTCCCCTGTCCTGTCCTGACCTGGCCACCTCTGTCTACAATTCCCTCTCATCATCACTAGATGCACTTGCTCCTCTAACCACATCAGGCCCCGACTGTTACAACTCTGGCAAACTGACAACACTAGAAATCTCAAGAGACATTGCCGTGCTCTTGAACGACTGTGGCGTAAAACCAAATGCCTGCAAGATTTCACCCTATATAAATCTGCCCTTTTAAAATACAATTCTTGCCTCCATGCTGCCAAACAAGCCTACTTTGTCTCTCTTATTAATTTCTTGTCATCCAGTGCCCGTCTGCTCTTCTCAACCTTTAACTCTCTGCTTCGTCCCCCACCCCCTCTACCCACTAACTCACTCACTGCCCAAGTAATTGCCAATCACTTCAAAGACAAGATCGATGCAATTCGACATCTCCACTGTGCGTACGTCTTCCCCACCCAACATACCTTGCCTAGCAGCACATTCAACACTCTCCTCTTTTGAATTGGCTACTACTGAAGAAGTTACAAAACTTTTCTTGGATGCCCAACTAACCAATTGTCCCTTGGATCCTGTTTCCTCACAACTACTACGATCACCCTCTTCTTCTATCCTATGCTCCCACACCCACATCTTCAATCTCTCCCTCTCTAGTGGCATCTTCCCCTCCCCTCTAAAACATGCGCAGATCACTCCCATTCTTAAAAAGCCCTCACTGGACCCTACCAACCTGAACAACTTAAGACCCATCTCATTGCTCCATTCACCTCTAAACTTCTAGAACGCTTAGTCTACAACCGTCTTAGCTCCTACCTCAGTGAAAATAACCTTCTTGACCCCTTACAATCTGGCTTTCGCTCGCAGCACTCCACGGACGGAAACTGCCTTACTAAAACTTACTAACGATTTACTAACTGCTAAAACCAACAGCCAGTACTCCATACTCCTAATACTTGACCTCTCTGCGGCCTTTGATACTGTTGACCACCCACTCCTTCTCAATAAACTACATTCCCTTGGCTTCCAAGATTCTTCTCTATCCTGGTTCTCTGCCTATTTATCACAGCGCTCCTTCAGTGTCACCTACAACTCTGTCTCCTCCTCTCCATTGCCCCTTTCTGTGGGGGTCCCCCAAGGCTCTGTTCTTGGACCCCTTCTCTTCTCTATCTACACCTCCTCCCTTGGTCACTTAATAACCGCCCACGGCTTCCAATACCACTTATACGCTGAAGACACCCAAATCTATCTGTCTACTCCTCACCTCACTCCTTCAGTCTCCTCTCGCATTACTAACTCACTAACTGACATATCAGCATGGATGTCGCACCACTTCCTTAAACTAAATCTCTCTAAAACTGAGCTATTAATATGCCCCCCGCCCGTGCACCCCTCCATGACTTTTCCATCAAAATCAACAATGCAACTATCAGTCCCTCCCCTCACACCAAAGTACTAGGTGTAATCCAAGACTCTGACTTGTCATTTCAGCCTCAAATCCAATCATTGTCAAAAGTTTGTAGAATTCACCTCCGTAACATCTCTAAAATTCGCTCCTTTTTAACAAATGAAACCACCAAGCTCCTCATTCACTCCCTTGTTATCTCTCGCCTTGACTATTGCAACTCCCTTCTCATTGGCCTACCTCTCCATAGGCTATCCCCTCTTCAGTCTATCATAAATGCTGCTGCCAGATTTATCCACCTTACCAACGGCTCAGTGTCTGCTAACCCTCTACTCCAATCCCTACACTGGCTCCCAATCACCCAGCGAATTAAATTCAAAATACTAACCCCAACATACAAAGCCATTCACAACTCTGCCCCGAGCTACATCACCAACCTTGTCTCCAAATATCACCCAAATCGACCTCTCCGCTCTTCTCAAGACCTCCTGCTTTCAAGCTCTCTCATCTCCTCCTCCCATGCTCGTCTCTAGGATTTCTCCAGAGCCTCTCCCATCCTCTGGAACTCGCTACCTCCATCTATCCGGCTATCCCTTACTCTTGCTACCTTCAGGCGATCCCTGAAAACTCATCTCTTCAGGAAAGCCTATCACGTCTCCAACTAATCTCCTACCACTTCCAACAGCTCCTTCCCCACAGTTACAACCTTTTGTACCACCTGCCCCACCCTATTAGATTGTAAGCTCTTCTGAGCAGGGCCTCTTAATCCTCTTGTATTTTATTGTATTATAACTGTATTGTCTCCCTTTTATATTGTAAAGCGCTGCGTAAACTGTTGGCGCTATATAAATCCTGTATAATAATACTAATAATAATATTCACTGGTTCTGAGGGAGTGGTCAAGAAGCGGAGCTCTATCACTAGTATGCTGCCATGTTGGCGTCAGGAAAACATTTTTTTTTTAGTTTTGGATAGAGTGGAGAAGGATTAGAACACCTACCAGTTCTTATTGTTGTCTGTGCCCCATTAGGGAGATTCACCCTCTCTATTGTTTTGTTTACTGGTATTATTGAAAGTGAAAGTAAAAGAAAACCCCAAATTTTGGGTTGTCCCCAGAAAAGTAATAGTGGAAAAATCTTCCAATGGGGACACTAGTTCTGGTGACCTAGGAGTTCCCAAGAAATTCCCTTAATTTACAGGGATTTCCTCCAACTTACTGTTTGGCCATGGGACAGGAAGTGAAGGGAGATCTATGCAATGGGACACAGATGGTGAAAAAAAAAATCTGAGAGGTTATAACACTCCCGTGCTCTATCCAACATGCCTATAGTCCTACTTTAAAGTACTCTGGTCAGCAAATAATACTCCAGACTGAAAACATGTGCAAAGTAAAGCCAGCTAGAGGAGTCTTCAAGTAGGACCACTGATTCTAGGCTGCCCTAAACTATTCGTTTCAAATATTGGCCTGCTCACTTAAAGAGGTTCTTCTCCCTGTTTGAAAAAAAAAAAAATTAAATACTGTAGCTGCTAACTTTTAATAAAAGGACACTTACCTCTCCAGGGATCCAGTGCTGTCCTCACCCAGACCGGTCCTTCGCTGGTCTTCAGGGCACCGCCATGTTGACTGTGGGAAGCCGCCTGTGGCTTCATAACTGGCTTCCTACTGCACACCTAAGAGCCACACTGCGCTTTGTGGTTGATCCTGCAGTCTTCTGGAACCTGTGACATGTCCCAGAAAGTTGTGGGCAGGAGGGAGAACCTCCAGTGGAATCGCCTACGTGATCCGACTGGAAGTAGGAGTGGGTAGCAAGCAAAACCCGGTACCCGCTCCCTCCTTAAAAAGGTCCAAAAGAAGGAGAGGAGGGGAGAGGATGGGAATAAAGCAGAACTTCACACTTTAGGGTGCAGTTCTGCTTTAAAACTTTTCAGATTGGAGCTGCAGATGACATTTTGGCTGAGATGTAAGGCTCAGATGCTGCAAATTTGCACTGGGGTGTTGGCAGTTAGCTATGCCTCCAGATATAAATAGTCCACTTTAGTCCAGTGAACTTTTTTTTATGTGGCCTTGTTTGTCTCAATAGCTACCCTATTACAAGAACAGATAATTACTGCTGCTGACATTGGCATTATACTAATTTCCTGCCTAATTCTCCTGGGATCAATTTCCTACGTAGTTACAGCTCTAAAAATCCTAATCTCATATTTATTTGGTTACATTCTGTACACTGTAATACTTTTAGCAGCTGCATAGATACAGAGTAGTGTTACAACTTAGATGCAATAACGAAAGGAGTTAAAATAATGCAGTAAACCATCTGCAACAGTAAAGTTTTCAATGTTTATTTCGTTAGTGGAATTAGATGAATGTAAGAACTACAGAAAATAGGTGTAATTATTTCAAGTCATCCTCATTTCAGCTTTATTATACAGAATGGTGATCTCACTGTGCTCAAGTTAGTAAACTAATCATATTATCAAGTCATTACCCAACAAAAGAGGAGCCAGCATGCATCCCTGACACTGATCCAGAGACATGCAACCATCCCTTAGGCATTTAATAGAGTAGCACTCAAGGCATGCTTTGAAAGAAGTAATAAGTACTCCAATGTAAACTACCAACAACATCTTCCAAAGAAAACATTCAAGAATGAACTGAAAATGTTCTAACTACCGAACTGAACCCTTTGCTATGAAGAATCACTCTTTTATACGTATTTTATTTATTTTTTTGTAGTTTCGTTCGGTCTGTTTTTCTTAAATATGTCAACATCTGCTTTATTTGTTTATGCTTTGTTTCATTTTAGTTATAGTAAATATATAAGGAATATTTGGCAGTAACTGGTATTTTTCTTGCCAGGTTCACCTTATGAAGCCAGAAAGTGTTCCTAAAGCTTGCTGTGCCCCAACAAAGCTCTCAGCCACCTCAGTGCTGTATTATGACAATAACAACAATGTCATCCTAAAAAAGCATCGGAACATGGTGGTTAAGTCTTGTGGATGCCACTGATCAAGAAGGAAGATGGGGACTTGCAATTAAGGAAATATGAAACATGGTTTATGCAATTTACCTACATAATACTGGACAGATTATTGCCAATCTTTTTTATAAAAGCTACAGTTGGCAATGGTTAAACATATCAAATACTTGGATTGTACAAAAGACTGAAACTTTGTTTTGTAAACCACAAATGATCAAGTCTACACCACAAATCAAGAAAATCTCAGTGCCTTCTTGGCACAATTGCATTTATTTACTGTAGTAGCATTGTCATGATTATTTTAAAGAGCTAATGTGTTCTGGTATAAAGTATTTGTCCCAACACACCTTATAGCTCAGCAATATTAGGTTTCTATAAGGCCTATAGTGGACATAGTTTGGGACCTCAGGTCATCTCTGTTGCTCCACTGGCAAACACAAAATTTGCATTGCTGTTCTTCTATTGAAACTGCATGTAAATTTCTTCTATGCAAATCAGGTAAAACCGAATGTTCTCAGGCTATAATGTCTGCAGATTGAATATATGGATAGAGAAAATACCGCATTATGGCCGCTAGAAAGCACTGATGAGCATACTTATTTCCTACGATACTCTATGCCAGTGATGGAAAACCTTGGCACCCCAGATGTTTTGAAACTACATTTCCCATGATGCTTGTGCACTCTGCAGTGTAGTTGAGCATCATGGGAAATGTAGTTCCAAAACATCTGGGGTGCCAAGGTTTGCCATCACTGCTCTATGCCATCCAGTGGCCATAATGTGATATTTTCTCAATTCTCACATTCAGTTGACTATGCCTCGTTCACTTTGCATGTTTTTAAGAAATACAACCCTTTGGGTACACAGCCAAAAGCTCTCTTTCCATAATATGTTATTACCCTAAACACTAAGGGATTGATTTACTAAAATTCGAAAGTGCAAAATCTAGTGCAGCTCTACACAGAAATCAATCAGCTTTCAGTTTTCTTTTTTTTTTTTGTCAAAGCTTAATTTAACAAGCTGAAACTAGAAACTGATTAGCTACCATACACAGCTGCACCAGATTTTGCACTCTTTAGTTTTAGTAAATAAACCCCTAAATGTCCAGGAGCTGATCGATATAGACTAGAGTAAAAATACTTTGTTCCTTCAGCAAGCAGTCAGATTCTTTGTTTCACTTTTTCACTGTATGAAAGGAAAACTGGTTTGTTAATTGCGCAACAGCACTTTTTTTTTTCTCTGCATTAAGCAGTTGGCATCAACTTTAATGTAGTGTGTTAATAACATAGTAAATATGCCAAGGTTTTATTTTGCTTGATGGCTGCACCACAATGATCCTTGGGCTAGACGACATCTCACACCATCTCCTCTGCCAATACCAATGCTGCCTTATTCAAGTTGAAAAGAACAAAGTTGTTCCTCTCCCCTTATATGTTCCTTGTAATCAATGGGGATTCTAAGTGTGGGAAGAGGCATCTGTTTTCTTTTTGGTTTAGAATGTGACAGTAATGTAGTAGTTGGGTACAGTGTAAGATTTTCACATTGATATTGGCGAAAAAACATTCTAGTGTATGTGCTAGCCACTCCAACCAGCAGCGAGTTTTTAAATCATATTTCCACTTTTGCAGTCAAATTTAGGAAAACAACACTATATATCTTTGTTATTTGTTTTAATGGAAAAATATTTCATACCTTTTAGATGCTTTTCTTGAGGTGGTGTCATGGCTGACTGCAAGGTTTTTTGAACAATGTTAGGGTGAGCCTGTCCCAGGTTTGTCCTCAGTAGCCTACAATGCAAGAAGCCCAGCCTCTACACCTTTAACCCTTTGCTAGTACAGACAATGTTCAAATCTAGTTACAATTGATAAAGAAAATCTGCCTACATCGTACCGACAGGTTAAAGTGGTTCTAAAGGCCAAAGATTTTCTACGTTCATGCATTCTATGAAGGTAAAAAAACATTTTGGGTGCAGCTCCCCCCCAGCCCCCGCCCCCTTATACTTACCTGAGCCCCATCTCGATCCAGCTATGTGCATGAGAGCAGAAGCTCTCCTGAGTCTCTCTCTTTCCTCATTGACTCACACAGCAGTTGGAGCCATTGGCTCTTGCTGCTGTCAATCACGCCAGCGAGCCAATGAGAAGAGAGCTGGGGCAGGGCCAAGCTCTGTGTGTGAATGGACAATGTTCATTCATAGGAGCATGGCTTGGGAGTGAGCCTGCTTGAGTGCCCTCATAGCAAAAGGCTTGCTGTTGGGGGCACTCGGCAGGGGGGGGATTGCCAGGAGTGCCGGCGGGGGACCCAAAAAGAAGAGGATCGGGGCTGCTTTGTGCAAAACCATTATATAGAGCAGGTAAGTATAACATGTTTGTTTTTTTAATTACAACCTTTAGAATCAATTTAATTGTGGTAAATATAGCTTTCCAGGCCCCTCATAAGCATAGAGAACCACCTAGGATTTTTTTCTTTGCTGGAGGGTCCAGAATAGATCATCTAAAAAGGTGAGCTGCAATTTTTAAATATTTTTATTTGCTACATAAATGGGTGCATGTAACATATATAAAGTACAGTAGGTGAAATTCCAATTTGGCTGCAAAAGTGGAAATACACTTTAAGCTTTAAGGGGATTTAACTGAATACATTTTACTTATTTACTTATTTATTAATTAGCCCAATTTTAAATAAAATTAGAACAAATGCTTTACAATATCATTCCGTATTATCAAAGAATTCTGGTGATGATTAGTGATATCAGAAAATACTTGCTGGAGAGTTGAATTGTTCACCGGTTTCATATAGAGTACTGGAAACTTTGGTGGAGCAATCTCTATATCCCAGCTACACCGATATAATATGGTCATAGAAAAGGGGAGGAGTGGTCTCCCTCTGTTGGTTATTTCATTCATATTACATTGTGAACATTGCATTATTGATACTCTTGTTGTTACAAGATAAACAATCCTACAAGGAGACGCCAAAATAATAAGAGAAGTCAGTGCGCAATTCAATCCACCAACAGCTATAAATAACCAAAACTATCAGTATTGTGTGGACTAACACGAATTTTGTCCTCGGACCCAGTTCTTATCGAAAAAGATACAGATTCAAATATATCATGTATTTTACATGGCATTAGCACTAAAGTATTTATTACATTGTATATTGTAAGATAAGATTATTTATTTTCAGAAGTACATTGTATCTGGCAAACTCACTGCTACATAAATATATGACAAGTTTTCAGTGTTGGTATGTATTTGTTTATATATGTTTTTGTTCCATTGTTCTTTCCTTTCATTTTGATGCAAGATATCCATACCTGATGGAATCATCTCTTGCTGATCTCTTGTGATAATTGGGCTGTGTAGGATTACCACCAATGCGATAATGAACACTTTAAAATGGTTGAAGTGTTCCTTTGCACAGATTTTTATATGGAAATTAAAGTATTTAGTGATTTTCTCTATAGCAGTAGTGGCCACATTTCTTGGTATGGGGGACCTAAAGGGTGGCCCTTGACTTCAAACAGCAGCACATAGAATTTAGTGAATATTCAGTGCCAGAGACAGTAGACACACAACAAGATATAGTCAAAGACTAATAGCATGATACAGGAGATGGTCAGAGACTGTGAACATAAAGCAAGAGAAGGTCAGAGACAGGATACGATATATGGTCAGAGACTGCAGAAAGACTACAAGACATGGTCAGGGACTGCAGACAGGATGCAAGAGATGGTCAGAAACTGCGGACAGGATGCAAGAGATGGTCAGAGACTGCAGACAGGATACAAGAGATGACCAGAGACAGCAGGCAGGATGCAAGAGATGGTCAAAGATGGTAAACAGGATACAAGAGATGGCAAGAGACGGCAGATATGATACAAGAGGTGGCAAGAGACAGCAGACATGATACAAGAGATGGCCAGAGACTGCAGGCAGGATGCAAGAGATGGTCAAAGATTGCAAACAGGATACAAGAGATGGCAAGAGACTGCAGACAGGATACAAGAGATGGCCAGAGACTGCAGACAAGATACAAGATATATTAGGGGACTGCGGACATGATACAAGAGGTGACCATAGACTGCCGGCAGGGTGCAAGAGATGGTCAAAGATTTCAAACAGGATACAAGAGATGGCCAGAGACTGCAGACAGGATAAAAGAAATATTAGGGGACTGCGGACATGATACAAGAGGTGACCATAGACTGCAGACAGGATACTAGAGATGGTCAGAGACTGTAGACAGCGTGCAAGAGCTGGTCAGAGACTGAAGACTGGATGCAAGAGATGGCCAGAAACGGCAGACAGGATGCAAGAGATGGTCAGAGATTCCAAACAGGATACAAAAGACTGCAGATAGGATACAATAGATGGCCGGAAACTGCAGACAGGATACAAGAGATGGCCAGAGACTGCAGAGACTGCGGACATGATACAAGAAATAGCCAGAGACTGCAGACAGGATACAAGAGATGGCCAGAGACTGCAGACAGGATACCAGAGATGGTCAGAGACTGAGGACATCACACAAGAAATGGTTAGAGACTGTAGACATAATACAAGAGATGGTCAGAAACTGAACATAATACAGGAGATGGTCAGGGACTGCGGACTTTAAACCAGAGATGGTCAAAGACTGTGGATATAATACAAGATCAGAGATGCAGACATGGTAGAGGAGATGGTCGGAGACTGCAGACATGATACAAGAGATGGTCTGATACTTCAGACATGATACAAGAGATGGTCCGATACTGCAGACATAATACAAGAGATGATCATAGACAATGGTCATGGTATAAGAGTTGTTGGAGACTAAGGACATGCTTTAGGTGACAGTCATAGAGACTGGAGACATATTACAGAAGACTGCTTGAAATCACTGCTATATAACGGGTAATAGGAAAATTTGTGTCTACAGGGGCCCCGAAGGCCGCAGGTTGGGCACCAGAGATCTATAGTGTGGAGAACAAGTCTTTCACCATATCTATACAACAAAAGAATATCAGCTAAATTAAAGTTATAGTAGTGTAGAATGACTGCATACCACTTGGCTACCATTCTTGGCAAAAGATCTGCCTGAGTATATTCAGCTTTATGTCACCCACAGGCATAGGAAGATGGTCAACTGATCTAGCCAATAACACTTAGATCAAAAAAAGAACTGTATGTCTGCGGATAACCTCTGAAATGAAGGACACCAGACAGACAAACTTCAGTGGACGTACAGTGTGGCCTTGATAGATTTTCTATTCTATCATTATACTTTTTCCCTGATATAAGGCCAACACCAGAAGTGTTTACCCAGTCTGGGCCTGGCCAATTTTGCACATGTCTACGTTGTTCTATAGTATGAGTGGGCAGTAGTCTTATCTTCCAGTGCAACTTATAGGCATCATTTTGGGTGGTATTTACACAGACCACCAAGGTAGCTACCACTTAAAAGTATACCTTTGGATTATATGCATTTTAACATAAAATAGTAAATTATTTCAGAGATCTCTGAACTTCTAAGTGTACCTTTTATGACACTAACATAAAACATATGCAGCTTTTTCAGCCACAGCTGTCAAGTAAGCACATATTTAACTGTACACCACCCATGTTAACATTAGGGCAGCACAGTCTCACACTGTAGTTTATTATAGCCAATGCCATTTGTTACT
Organism: Lithobates clamitans; assembly: GCA_037952925.1. Lineage (NCBI taxonomy): Eukaryota > Metazoa > Chordata > Amphibia > Anura > Ranidae > Lithobates > Lithobates clamitans. The sequence goes on along the minus strand of JBBGZY010000240.1, from coordinate 594,578 downwards.
GTTTTGAAGCAATAAACAGGATAGCTGTTTGAGCATTACTGTTTAAAGTGGAAGAAAATAAACACATGGCTTTCTTTATCTTTCAGTGTATATTTACATTTTTTTTTGTTTCAAGCCTCATGTTTTCCTTTCCACAAGTCATCGGGTCATTCCTCCTCAACCATCAGCTGGCTTTCACATCCTGAAGACCTGGCCCAGTGTTTTTGCTGGTTTGTGATCTGAGTCTATAAAGGTTTGCAGTTTAAGTGGGCTAGAATAACAAGGCCCGTCCTTAATGCCCTGCCAAGTGGAAATTTAAACGCCTTGTTTTTTTTTCTACCTGTTACTGTATGCTCTCATTTAGAAGTACTTGGTTCAGCAGGTCACCTTGTTCAGCCGCTGAGAACAGCCATTCATGCAGGCGCTGGGTAAACACCCATGAAGCATGAGGTGAAATCGATACAGAACACAGCCTGTTAGCCATGAAAATAGCAACAAAAAGATGCAAAGCAGCATAAACACACACACTGTGCTCGAGTTTCTACACTGCACAAGCATTGAAGTACTGTACTACCTGAAATACGATACACTAACCAAACATCACCTCTATAACATCTGTATACATAAACCTAAAGGGAAGCAGAGTCATCTCAATTACTGGAATGCTTAAAGAGAACCATTCATAAAAGAAACATGGGGGCTGCCTTTACAGACTTCTCATTCTGCAAATTATAGTTGCATTGCTATCCCACTAACCATTCAGCTTCAATACTTTGAGCTAGCAACCCAGAAAGCACATAGATAAGAATTTCTGACTTTCCTAAACGTTCTGGGTCAGTGATGGAAAATAAAACTTTACTAAGGGAACATGTAGGATGATCATTCCTTAAAAAAGGTTAGTTGACTCCATGCTGATCTAATGGGCTCAACGCTTTATGCATCAGTGAATGGCAACAGGAAACAAAAAAAAAACCTGAAAATTCTGACAACACCTGTAACATGTTACATCTGGGTCATTTTTGGATGGAGTAATTGCCCTGATGATTATTGTCACTAGGAAAGAAAATATTAGAATAGCCAAAATGTTAGTTTTTTTATTAGAACAAGAGATGAGGTGAAATCTTCTTATGGTGACATCTGACACAGTGACAACAGTGCCCAAGATGATGTTCTATTGAACGAAACTGGTCAGGTAGACTAAACTAGCTCCATGTTACTGCGCTTCTTAGATGTATTTGTGATCACATACCTTATCTCGCCTGTTTATATCATCATTGATGTAAGTGTTCTACCTTTTATAATAAAACCCATAGTTGATGGTTTTAAACTATGTGGCATCCTTTTTCTTTTATGAACGGTGGACTCCATGATTGGGTCCGGTGACAAGGTTGAGCAGAAGCTGACCTCACATGTTTCCTGATCATGTGATCAAGTTCCCAGTTCCATGTCTGTTTGACTCTGTGCTGCTGGCATTGGGTTCAATGAGTCCGGTAAGAGTATCCAATTTTTTCATCTGTGGTGGATTCACAATCTATGGTGATTTCTTACTGGATGGTGGCCTATGCTTCAGAGGTCGAATATATCTTCAGTTTCATTACTGATTTCTACCAAAACACTTGTGATTTCATTTCACCTGTTTGGACTGTTTTTTGCGTTTTTCCCTCATGGGTTATTTATTCACAATGCCATTTCACATATATGGACTTTCTAGTGATTTCAATCTATGAATTGTATTTATATTCATTTATTGCTGCTTGCACCTGGCACTTTATTTTACTTTACACAGCCAATGTGTTATACTTATAGTTTGCATACTTGCACAATTTTTGAATATATATATATATATATATATATATATATATATATATATATATATATATATATATATATATATATATACACACACACATAATATGGATTAGCGCTGCACTTTATATTCTCCTTAAAAAAAGGTTAGTTGACTCCATGCTGATCCAGTGTGTTTAACAATTTATGCATCAGTGAATGGCAACAGGAAACAAAAAAAACCCTGAGCATTCTGACACCTGAAACATGTTATATCTGGGTCATTTTTGCATGCAGTGCTTGTCCTGGTGCTTATTGTCACTAAAAGAAAAAATATTAGAATATCCAAAATGTTAGAGTTTTTTTATTAAAACAAGAGGTGAGGTGTAAACTTATGGTGACATCTGACACAGTGACAACTGTCACCATTTTGAAAAGATTTTCCCTCACTTTCTGTTACATCTTCAGGAAGTAAGTTAAATCTCCCAAAAAAGACACAAATCAACAGGTTTTCAATGTTTTCCTACCCTGAAGCTGGAAAAATTGGCTACACCCACACTTTTTTCAAAGGGGTCAGTAGTGGCAGCCTACGTGTTTCTCTCAGATGTATTTAATCCACTTGAGTCCTCAGAGCCATTTTAAACTAACACCCCGTGTCAGCAGCTCCCAGCTGGGGTGCAGACTGGAATCTCCAGCTAAAATGTACCAAGTCCAGGTAGCGTTCCTGTCTTCATGGGACCCAAAATGGATAAAACTTCCACCATGCACAACCAAAATGCACCACCTAGGATCATCAACAACTGCAACCGCCTATGAATGCACACTGGCTTTACTGCCCCCTTCAGTACAGGGACACCGAACTGAAAAATAGAGCTCTGAGGAAGAGGGCATGCCCCTCGAAATGGGTCAGCCGTGCCTATCTGACTGATACGCGTATGGTGGTACTTTGTGTTTAATGCCTGTGACCATTCTCTCTGAGTGTAAGCCGCTGGTCACACCGATGCGACTCGTCATCTGATTTGACAGTTCTAAATTACATGACAAGTCACACCCCATTGCCGGCACTCAAACCATTCAAATCACCATGACTCATGTCACAGCCATTATGAAAAAGGTTCCTGCACTTTTTAGAGATTTCATTGCGACTTGCATAGACTTATGTTAAATGAAGTCCCGAGTATATCAGCAGTGCAAATCGTACTGTGCAGCTTTGAAATCACGATGAAGTAACAATTTCAAAGCCATACCAGTGTCAACCAGGGCTTATGGAGAGTTTTACTATTATTTATATCAATGACAGCTGACATCCACCACAAAGCCCAGGAGCTTTACCCAGGGAAGGATGGTGACATCAGACCACTCCCATTCAGGACAGAGGCTGTGGCTAAATTATTCTAACCCTGTCCCCCTACTTCCTGAGGCAGTAGATCACTGCTATAGTGATCTATTGCTTGCCAATAGCAGACAGCAATAGATCACTATTAGAAGTGGTATGCTGGCTTGAGCAGGTCTGAATCTGGTCTCCACAGATCAGATCCAGGCTGTCCATAGAAAAAAATGTAAATGTAGGCAAAAAAATTATTATTATTATACAGGATTTATATAGCGCCAACAGTTAAATAAATATATAAACTATATATATCCATATCCTAAAAATAAATATATTCCCCCTCATATTAAGCCCTGGGGCCCAACCGTGACTCCAGATGGTCTGAATGACATATGTGCTCACTGAGCAAGCATCAAGTGCTAACAACGTCATTTGAAGTTTTAGTGATTACAATTCTGTGAAAAAGTCACCGTCAGCAACTTGACTTGGGCTGGTCATACATTACACAATTTGCTTGTACAATTTTCCTTTAGATTTACCAAAACCATATAATATGAGGTCAACACTTTCGATTTGTATGCAATCAGGCAGGCCCTTGCACTATAGGCCAACCTTAATTATAAGCTAACAATTTACGGGAATCGAAGAATACTCCACCGTTCTGGTAGGTCTAGGCTGGTAGACAGATGAAAAGACAGATCCTCCAAAAGAAAAGAGCCCCAGGTGCTGGCTAATGCTGAGACGGCCAGAATTGAACAAAGTAATCTGGATAGCCACACACTGGACAAGATAACAAGTTCCTTTTTTGATAAAAACTGGATCATGGAATACACAGGACACTATAGCAGGAACGTACAGGAATCAGCTGACGCGTTTCACACTTATGTCAAGTGCTTACTCATAGCTGACAAACATGGGAATGAGAACCACATATAACCCCTATGTTTTAAACTATGTGACCATATAATGATGCGAGAAATCAAGAACAGCTGAAAACCAACTGTGAACGGGCTTTAAGATGGGAACTCCCATGATAATATGGTGTATAAGCAACAGAATAAAAAGAAAAAAGTAAATCAATACAAAAATATGTGAAAAATAAATAATGTTATGTACATATATATATGTAAATATATTAACAATGAATAGATAAACATTAATGATTAACTCATGTGAATAAATAGTAGTGATAAGAAACCTTGTCTATATTGAACATAAGTTGGAAAAATAACAGAACTAAATGTATGTATGTAAGACAAGGAAAATAAAATAAAAAATGAAAATGTAAATATATCAAAAATGAAGATATATATGTACGGAGGTATACATCTAAACAAAGGAATAAAAATATATATATGCCCCTGTGCAAACAGGGAAGTCACCTGTGTATTAAGTAAATCAGTGAAAACTTGATGAAATAAAGAAAATAATATGAAAAATATGTATGCTATCATATAGATAGCAAATATAAAGAAAATGTAAAAAAAGTGAAAAACAAATAGTATTTTGGTGAAATAGAGTAAGATAAAAGTGACTTAAATAATGTAATAATGTTATTGAAAATGTGCCAAAAATCTAATACTATATAAACCGGAGTCGGCCTGTGTGCATGCGTGCATGAACATGGACGGTATAAACCCAAGACTAGGTATAGAATGGCGACATAATATCGGCCAATGTTTCTATGGGGCCATGAAGGTGTACATACATGTATATGACGTCATGTAAAAAGTTGTTTGATATGTTGACCATTGCTGTTCACTGGCTTGTTTATATGTGTATGTGACAAATACAATTAATAAAATAAAAAGAAAAAAGGGACCAAACAGTACATTTTCCTTTATTATTGAACTTAGTTTTAATGTTTAGTTTTGAATTCAGTTTGACTATTATCTATTTTTCCAATCTTTGCGCAGGAGAGCCATTCTGCCAACATATATTGGCGTGAGCCAGTCGGCAAGTGGTTAAAAAAAAAAAAGCCCATAAAAAGTGGGACAGGTACCAGTCAGGAGATGGATACAAAAAAATATTCAAAGGCTTTATCAATGCCTAGAAGCACAGCGAGGTCTATTATTACGAAGTGGAAGGTATTTGGTACAACACAGACCCTTTCTGGATCAGGATGTCGCTGCTCCAAACTGGATGAAAGAGCCAGGAGGAAACTGGAGAGGCTACCAAGAGGACTACAGCAGTTGCAGGAATTTGACACAGAGTGCTCATTGTGTTCATGTGACAACAATATCACAAATTCTCCACAAATGTGGCTTGTATGGGAGTTTTGCCCCAAAAAATCCACTCCTCAAGAAAGTCACAACTGAGCTTTGCCAAAGTGCACTTTGAAGATTCTGAGGCCACATGGAAAAAGGCGTTATGATCAGATGAGACTAAAATGTAATTATTATGTAATTTGGCCTCAACACCGAACTATATGTCTGGCAGAAATCCAATACAGTTCACCATCCAACTAACACCATTCCTACAGTAAAGCATGGAGGTGGTAATATCCTGTTATAGGGGTGTTTCTCTTTAGCAGGGACTGGAGCACTTGTCGGGATAGAAGGAAAAATAGTTGGGGCAAGATAACGTCAAATTCTTGAGGAAAATCTGCTGCCCTCTGACAGAAAGTTGTCAATGGGAAGAAGGTTTACCTTCCAACATGACAATGACCAAAAGCACACAGTAAAAATGACCATACAGTGGTTGAAGGAGAAAAAGGTGCATGTCCTTGTATGGCCTAGTCAGAGGCCAGACCTAAACCTCATTGAAAATCTGTGGAATGACTTGAAGACTACGGTCCACTGTCAAATTTAACTGAACTTCTGCAAAGTAAAGTGGGGGGGGGGGGGGGGGGGAATCGCACTTGGCTGTGTGATCACATCAATTATCTTCAAGTTTTTCAATACATTTTTTACAATCATACAATCCCATACCCACAGTTGATCCAGAGGAACGCGGAAAACCCCAGCAAAGCATGATCCAATTTGCTACAGCAGGGGGAAAAAATCCTTCCTGATCCCCCGAGAGGCAATCAGATTTTCCTTGAATCAACTTTACCTATAGATGTTAGTACCCAGTTATATTATGTAAATTTAGAAAATAATCCAGGTCTTTTTTTTTTTTTTTTAAAGCTCTTACTGTGAAGAAACCTTTCCGTATTTGGAGATGAAATCTCTTTTCCTCCAGACATAAAGAGTGCCCCCTTGTCCTCTGTGATGATCTTAACTCTACACCAAGTTCACTATATGGACCACTTATGTATCTATACATGTTGAACATACCCCCCTTAATCTCTTCTCAAGAGACAATAAATTCAGTTCCTCTAATCTTTCCTCATAGCTGAGCACCTCCATGCCTCTTATCAGTTTGGTTGCCCTTCTTTCACTTTCTCCAGTTACCCGATATCCTTTTTGAGAACTGGTGCCCAAAACTGAATTGCATATTCCAGATGAGGTCTTACTAATGATTTGTACAGGGGCAAAATTATCTCTCTTTCTGGAGTCTATACCTCTCTTAATACAAAAAACAATTTTCCATCCCACTGAAGTGCATGAAGGCACAGCCTATATGAGTGTGGCAGCTCAGCTCTTAATTCAGGAGTAAGGTAGAACCAATGCCACGCCATTAGGAAACTGCAGCAGAAGGCTCTGCCAAGTAGTTGCTGGGTGATTCCTGTTGTCTTGTGAGTGCCCCCATAAAAGAAGTCTTATCTGGGGGGTGCGTGGTTACCACGCTACTGAATGGACGTCTGAACAGACAGCTCCACTCCAGCAATAGGAATCCCAGCAAGCTGAGGTATTCCTAACTACCACTCTCCACATTAGCTCACCATTAAAGTGCCGACCGACGGCCCGAGATGACCCACAAACGAAAAGGATCAGCCCTGCTGAAGAAACTACCACACTCCTTCCCGACGGCCCGGAGCCCGATCCAAGATCGCGCCAGCGGCGTCTCTCCGGCCTCCTCCAGCTCAGCCACAGCAAGACCGGGCTCACAAAGAAACTCACCTGATGCCTCCACGCCACTATCCCGCAGTGCGGCTAAATCTAAGCCCCGCATGGTGTTGGATCTCTGCAGCGACAACGTGAGCACATGTCATGAATCCATGGAAGACACCAGGGAACTTGCTGAAACAATTTACACTTTCCCTACTGCTAACCAGCTCATATCTGATACTACACTAAAAGACATGCTTGTCTCCCTCCGCAGCTCCCTTCATGCTGACATGATGGACTGCATGAAAAGTTTTAAAGCTGAAGTGAGTGAATTAGGGGAAGAGTTGATCATGTGGAGCAGAAAATGGGGGAGTATGCTTCTTCATACAATTCTCAGGTGGATGCCTACAATGACCAGTCTGATGAGGTGACCTGGCCTAAGGCCAAAGTGGCCGACCTCGAGGACAGGTCACGAGGGAACAATGTCAAGTCTCCGCGGTATCCCAGAATCTACACAACCTGCACAATTGCAGCAACATGCCCATGATCTCATGAAACCTTTTCTGCCTGAAGCGTCTGACTCAGACCTGGTAATAGATAGAATCCATCACCTGCCTAAGCCTTCTCATCTCCCAGATAACATCCCAAGAGCTGTTCTGATGTGGGTACATTTTAATCACATAAAAGAGCAATTCATGATGGCTTTCTGCAAAAATCGACAACCGCAAAAATCGTCAAGTACTCTTCCATTTAACTTTTTGCTGACCTCTCGCAATTTACTATGCAAAGATGTAAGCCCCTTTTACCTGTCATAAAAGCACTGCGCAACCATGACATTGCCTATTGCTGGGGCTACCCATCCAAACTAACTGTCACACGGGACAGTAACACGTCTGTGATCAACAACCTCGACTAAAGGCTCACACTGCTCCGGGCCTGGGACATCCTTCCTGAACAAATTAATGAAGTATTACCGTCTGCATCAAAGAACACCTGGCAAGTAGTGTCACACAAGAAAAACAAGAAGAGTAACACCTGAGCACCTTGGCTTCCAAGCTTATCATACTCTACTTGATCCCTATAGCACTGTGGAGTTCTCAGAGCACGAACTTTCCTCTCCTGTAATGCGCAGTAATACTGCTATCAGATTCACGTTGGAATCTCCCTTTTTACCTTGTTGGTGTAAACTGCTCTGTTTGACTTGTTTTTTTTATTATTACTTTTTTTTTTTTTCTTTCCCGTTATTCTCTATACTCTATCTGAGATGGACTCTCACTCGACATGGCAAGGCCTACCCCATCTACACCATGGTCTACAACCTATTGGACACCACCCAGAATCAGAGCATCTGGATCTTCTCGAGGTACTGCCATCATTTAATTTACTAATTAACCATGGAATTAACCAAGTAGTTGCTTTTAATGTCCACGGGCTAAGCCACCCGGTAAAAAGATCTTCCCTATTGAAAGAGGCCCTGAAGCTGCACGCTGATATCCTGTGTGTACAGGAGACGCACTTCCTAGCCTCTAACCCACCCACTTTGTTCCTAAAGAAATACAAGCGGGATCAGAAGGGAGATATCTGATCCTAGTTGGAGAGTTTAATAACCAAATTTATACAATAGTCAATCTTTATCTATCGAATACTCATCAACTGCGCTTCATAAAGAGAATGCTCAACAGAATTATGGCAGTCAGGAAGGGTGCTCTGCTCATGTGTGGGGACTACAACATCACAGTGGACTACAATGTGGACACTACTACTAAATCTAGGCACCCTTTGCCTATGCTACAGTCTCTACTCCACGCAGATCTTTACGATGTCTGGAGGTGTCAACACTCTAAGAAACATAACTACACCTTCCACTCCTCCAGACATAACTCATACTCACGCATTGATCTGAATCTGATTATTATTGATAGAAATGTGTTGCAAGCAGTATCCTCCTCCACCATACATGACATCTCATGGTCTGACCACGCACATGTCTCTATAATGGTGATGGAGGATAATACGCCAATTCCTGCTTATGTGTGGCGGGCTAACTCTCTCCTGTTTCAGGTGCCTTCCCATGTGACATCCTTAACTAACCACCTGAAAGAATATTTTGCACTAAACACTGAATCCGTGTCTAACCCCTCTACCTTATGGTGCGCCCACAAGGCTTTCATCAGAGGCATTATCTTGCAAGTCAGCTCACAGGTTAAGAGACAGAGGACACAAAGACTAGACCGCTTGCTTGGCGATATTAAAAGGTTAGAAACTCAAAACAAAAAAGACACAGCAAGTGCTGACCTAGCAAATAAATTGATTAAGCTTCGCTCTGATCTCAGACTCATGCTCATAGAGCAATATGATAAACATATCAACTCCCTAAAGTTAGCACATTATTCTTCTATTCTAAACTGAGCTAGCAAATTCCCAGCCCAATGATTGAAGGAACACAAATCACAAACAAAAATCCATCATTTAATCCATGCAGCAGATAAAAGCAACATTTTTAATCCCAAAGATATAGCAGACTCATTTCTTGACTATTATTCTTCCCTATACAACCTTAAAGATGACCCCAACATCCCTCAGCCCTCAATGAAGCCATTCAAACTTTTCTAGCAGACATTAAACTTACCTCCCTGACACAGACACAATTGTTGACCCAGAACACACCCAAAACTGAGCCTGAGATACAAAGAGCAATTAGAACGCTTCCATGTGGTAAGTCTCCGGGTCCAGATGGTCTACCGAACGACTATTAAAGTATTTCACACTATCTTATCTCCAACACTAAAATCGGTCTTCTCTCAAGCTATGTTCTCTGCCTCGATTCCCTCGGAGATGCTTAAAGCAAATGAAGTCACCATCCCCAAACCAGGTAAAGATCCCACCACCTCATCCAACTTTCGACCCATATTGCTCTAAAATAAGGATGATAAGCTCTATGCTAAGATCCTTCCCACAGACTCCCTCCACATCCTACCTACACTGATCAACCAGACCAATCAGGCTTTACCTCAGGGAGACAGACATCGGATGCCACACGTAGGGTTATCAACATCATCCAATATGCAAAATCCTGTCAAATCCATTCTCTGCTTCTCTCTTTGGATGCAGAGAAGGCATTCGACAGGATACACTGGGGTTACATGACACACACTCCTAAGAGATTTGGCTTTGATGGACCCATTCTTTTTGCCATTCTAGACCTCTATTTGTCACCTTCTGCGCAAGTGTACACATCAAATATTTTATCCCAACCCTTCCACATATCTAATGGAACGAGGCAAGGGTGCTCCCTGTCCCCCTCAATCTTTAATCTTCTCATAGAACCCTTAGCTGAGAACATTAGAGCACACCCAAATATCGCAGGCTTCTCCCTTCAAGACAAATCTCACAATATAAATCTCTTTGCAGATGATATCATCTTGTTTATAACCTCGCCATCTCGATCCCTACACTATGCCCATGATATTCTTAATAGCTTTAGCCGAATCTCGTACTACAAGGTAAATTTTACAAAGTCACTCATACTAGCAATAGGGCTGTCCCCTCACCTTCAATCTCAACTGCAAGCTTCTTTTTCCTTTTATACATGGAGTCAAGGCAATATAATCTACTTGAAACTTCAACTAACAGCAGACCCATTTAAATTAGCAGATGCAAATTATCTACCTCTAACAGATAAACTAACTAAAGAAACCAAACGTTTAGCTAAAATTTAACTTTCTTGGTCAGGTCACCTGGCCTCATTTAAAATGCTTCTACTCTCTCAAATTTTGTACATTTTTTATTACACTCCCCATCCTGCTTAAATCCACACACCTCCGATCACTGAACTCTCTCCTCAAACAATATATTTGGCCTCTAAACGACCCAGATGCTCCAAAGCTCTTCTAAACAAAACATAGATCTGCAGGCAGTATGGGGTTCACTGATTTACATGATTACTATCGTGCATCTCTACTTGCCTAAATCAAGACATGGTTTGCAACCACACCAGATGTTCCCTGGCGCAACATTGAACAAGCTTTAAGCCCTACTTTGGACTCACTCCCTGTTACTACTCGACATTTGGAAACCCTTCTCCCTCTAACCATACAAGCCTCTTCCTGCAAGGATCACATAGACATCATATTAGACCAATGTATGTTTAACTGTTTGTTCTCTTTATCTGTTTTTGTTTCTCTTTTTAAAAACCAATAAAAAGATTTTGGGAAACCATACAAGCCTCATTAATAACGTGGAAAGATCCCCACAGATCCATATCTCCACCCTCTAAAGTGATTGAGGTTCCCATACCTATCAATAATCTACCAAAAGCAATCCCCAATATTGTACTCCTAGATTGGCAAAACAGAGGCATCACTCACATTGCTGATCTATTTCACAATAACCACCTTAAGACTTTTATTACACTTGAAATAGAATAAAGCCTTACACCCATAGACAGCTACAAGTACTATCAAATTTCCCACTTTCTAGGATCTTAAAAAGACCCACCACATATACCTCCATGACACAGTATGGAAAATCTATACATCATCGCCTATATGGTCCAAAGGCATACCACTTTCCTTTAAACTCTTCAATTATGGGAAGCAGACTTAGGTCAAATTTTCACACACTCGCAATGGCAAGCTGCCTTCAGAACAATATACAGGCATACCCCACTTTTAAGTACGCAATGGGGTTTATTTACTAAAGCTGGAAAGTGCAAAATCAAGCTCACTTCTGCATAGAAACCAATGAGCTTCCAGGTTTCATTACCAAAGCTTAATTGAACAAGCCGAGGTTAGAAGCTCATTGGTTTATATGCAGAAGTGAGCCTGATTTTGCACTTTACAGCTTTAGTAAATAAACCCCATTGTGTACTTAAAAGTGGGGTATGCCTGTACAAAGCATCCAAATGTGTTAATCATTGGGTACTTTCCCAAAAAATAGCATTGAGGTGGTACCTTACACCGTACCAGATGTCCAAAATCTCCCAGACTAATTCCCCCTTGTGCTGGAGCGGTAATGGGAATATTATGCATGTACTCTGGTCTTGTAAGCATCTAACCAGATTTTTGCATAGTAGATTCCGACAAATCTCCTCCATCACTGGCATCTTCACTCTTCCAGATCCTGGGATGGCTCTGTTAAACCTGGGTATTGAGGCCTTCCCTCCATACTTCTGCACAGTGGTCACACATATATTTTTAGCAGCCAGATCACTAATAACGAGAAATCGGAAGTCCAATGTAGTGCCTAATATATCTAAAGCTCTCAAAGTCATACAATCTCACTATGTCTATGAATCCTTACTTGCCAACAATTGTGGCTTTAGGAAGAAATTTGATACACGATGGAAGATCTGGAGGGAAAATGTATGATTTGATTACAAGATACTGCTGATAAACTATATTATACAATAGTTACTTTTCCCTATCCAATTGATAACTTAAGATTGTTGATCTCAATATTACCTCTATTTTACGTCCATCATTCTTTTATTATACTTCTATTTTCCTTTTATATTATTTTATTCTTACTCCAAATGTTTTCATTTTTCTTTTATTCTAGTATCTGATTACTACTATAACCGAAATATTTACTGTACATTTGTACTGTACAATAGACTGTCAGTTGTCTTGTGGAGGTTATTCCTTCTTATCTGTACCCTTTATACAGTTTTATATTGTAAAAACTTCTTAATAATATATGAAAAGAAAAAAAACAAAACACAGTCTTATCTGAAAGTAGTACAGTCTTTAAGGGTGTAGCCACCCTTTATTTTATAAAAATAAATCAACACACCAAGTTACAAAACAATATTTATTTATGCATAGAAAATGTACAAAAATCACCAGTGGGGAGATAAAGCCTTCTTGACATGATGTTGGTCAAGTCCCAAACAGATGGGTCACATCAGCCTCATTTAGCCGAAGCTCCTTTTTAAACAATGTCATACATATTCTCCACAATCTGAAATAATGACTTTCTGTTTAGGTTTTCCATCTTTGCTTCCTTGTGCCTTTTAAATGACAAATCCATAACACAAGCATTAGTAGATTCAACCATAAACATAGCATTTTATTTTGGAAGATTCACCTATTTCAAAGTAAAAAAGATAGGAAAAAAAATCTGTTACAAAATATACATTATAAAAGCACCAATATTCACCTCAATCTGACGCACCACATCAATTCCTTCCATCACTTCTCCAAACACTACATGTTTCCCATCAAGCCAATCCGTCTTGTCACATGTGATGTAGAATTGGGATCCATTTGTATTGGGACCAGAATTTGCCATAGAAAGCAAACCTAAAAAATAAATAAATGAAATAAAAACAACAAGACTAAAATATCTTACCTGAGCCTGATCCGATCCAGCAATGTGCACGAGAGCAGCTATCTCCCTCCTTATTGAGCAGATTGATAGCAGCGGAAGCCATCGGCTCCTGCTGCTGTTAATCAAATGCTGTGACACAGGAGCGGGGGCGGAGCCAAGTTCTGCTGTCTGTGTCAATAGATGCAGCAGCGGGCTCTAAAGCGAGGTAGCATCTGGTGCCCCCATTGAAAGTGGCTTTCAATGGGGGCACAGAGCATCAGCAGGGGACCCCAGAAGTAGGGTCCAGAAGAGGATCAGGGTTTCTCTGTGAAAAACCATTGCACAGAACAGTTAAGTATAACAGGTTTGTTTTTATGTTTTTTAAACCGAGGCTAATTAGGCCCCTTTCACATGGGCGGATAGAATTCAGCTTTTAGCTGCGGATAGATGTAGTTATCTACTGAACCTAAACTCACAAAATGCTTTCCCATGGCCCCATTCACACACAGCATTTAGCGACGGTTTCCTTACATGGGGTTTTGTGCGGTTAGAAAAAAGAAATTTGACTGCATCCAGGACCGATTTAGCACAGCTATCTCCACATAACCGCAAGTAATAACAGTGAACTATTTTTCCTGCGGATAGCAGCGGCAACGAGGAAAGAAAAACGGGAAGCACATCAGAAATGGCAAGAATGTTCCGCCGCAGCTAAAAACAGCCGCACATAAATGCTGCTAATCGCAATGTACAACTGCAAGTGATCGCTGTGCCCGGAGTCTTGGATTCTCAAAATAAAACAAAACTAGCTTTCAACAGCGGCAGAACAGCCGCTTGTGTGAAATAGGCCTTAATATCATTTTAGGAACCACTTTAGGAAGAATGTTAATTAAACCTTGCAAAAAATGATCAGTAAACAATTGACTGAGAAATGCTCACACAGTAAGGCACTTAGATTTTCCCAGCCAATTCCACATCCTTCCCATTTAACACGCACAGTACAATGTAGGATTTCCTTTGTATTTTTTTAAAACAATGCGGTGCAAGCAACTTTTCATTTTAATACAAACCATTTCTACTTCTTTTCACAAAAATTGAAGTAATTACTATTTTACTTTGTCTACAAGCTAGTTAGGACTCTAAATAAGTGAACTGCAAGCTGCTGTTGGTAAATAAGCTTACATACCTGGTCCTGTGTGTTTCAGAATAAAGTTCTCATCATCAAACTTCCTTCCATAGATGGATTTCCCTCCTGTCCCATTGTGGTTTGTAAAGTCTCCTGCCTGACACATGAACTGTGGGATGACTCTGTGGAAGCTGCTTCCCTTGAAACCAAATCCTTTTTCATGAGTGCAGAGACAGCGGAAGTTTTCTGCATAGTAGAAAAATAATGTACCTGCTTAGTACAACAATAAGAATTCAATGTCACAAAGTTTTTAAAAAAGAACAAAAAAACATACCATCATTATGCACAAACCTAACTATACATATATTTTCACAACAGAGAAAAGTACTTGTCAATAATTTCAAGGGCTCAATGGCACTTTCTCTAGAAACCCAAAGATTTTGTTCTAAATAATAATAATAATAATAAAAAATAAATAAAAAAATAAAATCGAATTGGTTATAGGTTAGGGGACACCTTTTGAAGCAGGAAATAAAAAAAAGTGTTCTCACATACTGAATGTATTCTATCATGTTACACATGAATTGTCTGTGCCTTTAGAAAATCTTGCCCCCATCTTACTCTGCAGCTAGGGCATGCTCTAAAGTGTTTTTCCCACCCTTCTTCATGCTTAGTCTCCATTCTCCATGTGTGCCGTATTCTGATGGGAGCTAGACATGCCATGATTTTTTGACCTATCTGATGCTCATCTGTTACGATCTGCACAAGTTTTGGATCAAAGCTTTCTACGATCTGCGGGATGTCATTTGAATCGAGTCACTGTCTGCCAATCTACTGAGATTGAAAGTTAAAAGGGATTGTAAACCCTCAAGGTTTTTCACCTTAATGCATTAAGAGCCGCTGTCTCAGGTCCTCATTGGATAAACTGATAGCAGCAGGAGGCATTGGCTCTTACTGCTGTCAATCAAATCCAGTGACACGAGGGGGGGGGGGGTCAAGTCCTGCTGTCTATTTCAATGGATGCAGCAGCATGACTCGGGAGTGAGCCCACACAAGTGCCCCCATGGAAAGAGTCTCTCTGTGGGGGCACTCAAGAAGAGGAGCCAGGAGTGCCACCGAGGGACCCCAGAAGGAGGAGGATCGGGGCCGCTCTGTGAAAAACCCTTGCACAGAGCAGGCAAGTATGACATATTTATATATATATGAAAAAAAAAAATTATATATATATATATATATATATATATATATATATATATATATATATATATATATATATATATATATATATATTATTATTATTATTATTAATATATATATATATATATATATATATATATACATATACACACACACACACACACACACACCTTTACAACCCCTTTAAAGGTATCTCACCACAACTGGAAGCAGAAAATATCCAGTGTGAAGGGGTGGGGGTCTACAAGACTAAACATTTGCTGCCCAAAAAATGACAATAAGTCAATTGAAATTACAGCTGGATTTGTCCCGTTATTGAGATGAAGGATTAAACTTCGAATTCCTAACAAGTGTAATTCTGCTTGCAGTACCAATTAATGTTTAAAGCTATACAGCTTATTTTCCTGTTTTTATTATCCTGTTACCTTCTCTTCTAGTCACCCTTTTTATGGTAGAATATATCTCTTACACTACAATAAATTATATCCTAAAAATCAGGGATGTGTACTACTTCAATAATAAATTCAGGACTATCAACGGTATCCAATAAGGAATAGCACACCAAAAGGCAAGGATGCACCCAACCTTTGTTTGGTCCACTGCTGCTTCATTTAACAATGACCGGTCATGAGAACAATACACAGAATGCTATTGCAGATCTCTTGAAAATGCTAGATGTATTGCTGGCCTTCTGTTTCAAACATGTTCTGAGTCAATAGGGGGTGAGAGTCACACTGTGTTGTCTCTTCATATTTAGAGAAGAGATGAGCTGTAAGAATCCAGCACCAAAATGGTCTGTGAATGTCAGGAGGTGAAGGTTTTGGAGCAGTGCCCTGGATCTTATGTTCTGACTGAATGTCCCATATCAGGAGCTCTACCTTCAAACGTCTTCTGGGTCACAGACTGAGAAAGTATGAACACTGGAATATAAATACCAACAACCAAGCACAGGAATCTAGATGAAAGGAGGGTCCCTAAGCACTATCACATGAGGAGTACATGCTCTGCTGCTTCTAATTGGGAATGAAATTCTAAAAATACATTATTTGTAACAATATTGAGAAGGAACCACTGTTATTAGACTACAGACACCATGTGATATATACAGCATATTTATTTTGTGAGTAATAAACAAAACTGAACAAAAACCACCGCAAGCCATAGCCCCACAAAGAGCATTTTTTTTTTGTACAGAGTATAAAATCACCAATGAATACCATTTCCCATTAAAATCCCATCTTCCCAGTATACTCAGAGTGTTCCTTTGCAAACATTTTTGACAAGGATTGCCAATAAATTCACTTACCCTCTGTTCAACTAAGGTGAAGCAAGTTGATGTAAATACAGTATGTATACTATATTACACACACATAAAACACAGTAACCCAGTACAATCAATACATTCAAACCTACAAAAATATAAATTCCTATTAAGTTAGACAATAGGTCTACCTTGTGCATAACAAAAAACATAATATTGGTTAAACTTTCACAACTGGGTCTATGTGGTTATAATTCTGTGTCATTCCATTACATTAAGTGTAAGTATATCTAGTTTCATAGAGTGCTGCAACATCAAATACTGAACAGTGAAATATTATACATTCAAAGGAACACTGCTCCTTACAATCATTTCAATAGCCCATACAGGTTCCAAGGCTGACTTTCAAACAGCAGTGGAGCGGATATTGATATTACCCCATGATGGTCTCCACATAACAGATGACTCCAGAGTAATCCGTAATGCCTGATGTACACTGAGTTTTTTTTTTTCATTCAACCTAGAGGGCTGAAAGAAAAAAAAAAAACAACTGACAGATTGCTGTACTAACACAAGTGATGTTAGTACAGCAATCTCCCCCGCTGAGCTATTTTGTTCTGATAAGGGGACTGCTCCTACAGAACACACATTGATCAGCGCTCTCAGCCATTGGCTGCAAGAGCTGATTAGATGCTGGTTTTTCGGCAAGCCCATATAAAAGGCCATCGTCAGACGGGCTTCTGTCAGACAGGCTGTAATCAAGGGCTGAATGTCGGCCGGTTTCTGTTGAACCAGCAGGCACATGTGTACTAGCTTTTACTATGAACATTAGCAAATACAGATAGACATTCTGAAGGGGTAAGTTCCACTGGATATTCTCAGTTGTGGAAGACAGTGTTTCAGCACTCCCCATAGGAGCAAAAAAAACCAACAAATAATCTTTTACTGTGGATAACACCCTTCTCCTTTATCACAAGGATCCAAAAGTGTATTGTATACACAGATGGTTACCAGAGATGAGATATCCAGGAAATAATATTTGTACTCCTCCACACAACCACTTCTAAGGGTTTTCATAATGTTTGAACACCAGGAATCCACAAGTCTATTTTGAGGTTACAACCCTCATGTACACAAATCTTCTTTAGAATTGATTTCACCAACTTTTTTTCTTCTTACTAACTGCACCGCACACTCCACAACTGTTGTGGGAATCTATAGACTGGAACTTTTGATGTGGAAGACCGTTTCTGATGTTAGGTTTTGAGCTTCCTTAGTTGCTATGACCATCATATTATATGAATACATTTTTAGATCTCAAATTCCATGTACAGGGGAAAAGGTCAGGAAAGAAGTTTCTCAACCCTATTCCGGACCACAAACCAAGCTTCAGTGTTCCTTTATCATCACTTCTGGATGCCAAAATCAATTTATGTGACATACAATAAAACAACTTGTTTAATATCCAGGAATAAGGTCAACATGTTCCCAAATACATGGAACATAGTTGCATGGCATCGTCGTCAAATGTCCATAAGATGAACTGAACTCCTCACATGCACTAGTTCCAATAGCATGGCCAGTTGAACGTAGACAGTTTCTAAATGTAGCCCCACAAACTATCCCCTCCCCCCAGACACTTACCCGAGTCCTATATCGATCCAGGGCTGTGCCCAGCTGCAAGTCTTCTTCTTCCCTCTTTCTGCTTTCACAGGCTTCAATGAGAGCAGCAGAAGCCATAGGTGCACCCGAACGAGTGTCCCTACAGCAGCCGGCTTGGTGAGGGGGCACTCATAAAAAGGAGAGCACGCTGGTGAAGGATGCTAAACAAGAGGCAAGGGACTGCCCTGAGCAATATAATTTTAATAATAAAAAAAAAGGACATTTGAAGCACTTTAAGTAATACCCGATATGCCTTTTTGGGGGTCACAGTGGATGTGCACAATTGTCACCCCTGAAAGTGGTGAGTTTTCTCTTATGTTACTGACTGCTTTGCCATATTTAGGTGTGCGACTGAATCCTTGTTACACAGCCATCATTGGATTTTAATTACAGGTTAAATCTATTGGTGCACCCCCAAACTGCCATAACAGCTTTGGTTGGTGCTGGTCTTTTCGCCACACCATTACCATATTTTTATTATAGCCACTGGTTTCTCATTGCACAGAGCGAAGGTTTTACAAAAGGGAACAATGTCTAATGTTGGGAATTGTGTGTAAGACATCTCATTCAGGAGCTTACCTACTGTCATTGGAACAACATCAGCACGAAGCAGAAATCTAACACGCCCAGCAGGCTTGTTTCCGATTTTGATGTCCATGTAAACTTGAGGATTGGCTCTAACCTTTTTAGCAGGTGGCTCTCCCTAGAGAAAAATAAATTGTGTAAAAGTAGCACATTCAAAATTTTTAATTTACAGCAACGCATATTACATTTAAGTATTAAAAGATTTAAGGAGAATATTTTATAAATCCAAACATATGCTGAAAAAAGTAAACACTTTTGAAGGTAACCTTCAGTAAAAACCTCACCAATCAGTGGATCCAGAGATATGGAAAGTTGAAGAAGCTGCAAATCTTGACTTGCCCTATAAACAGTTTGCCTGCAACATCCCCCTCTCCCCCACACATGCCCCGGTTCAGTGAGGTAGTCGTTCACATTACTAAGCAATGGGAGGCTTGGTGGAAAGTGGGGGTGGAGCCAAACTCTACTTACAGAAAAAATAAATATATAATTGCGGCTCTCTAGATTGGAGGATCTATTGATGTCATTATATGTAGTTTTCACCGAAGGTAAGTTTTGCATTTTATTTCCCTGTATTCCAAGTTAAAATTGTTCTGGTTTAAAACTAAAATTTGGAGGAAATAATTTAAATAAAACTAACAAATCATAAAACGTATTAATCTCCAACTGTAGTGTTAAAGTGTTACCTCCTGTTCTGTTGGTTTGGGTGCTTCTGTCCCCTCAGCCGCTTCATTCTCTTGCAGCGTTTTTCCCGAAAATTTCTTGAGCCAGTCATCATCAGACCACACTAACATCAATTTAAAGAACACAGTTGAAGAAAGTTGCTGCAAAGCACAGAGGCTCATTTGTACAAATAAAAATACAGGGCAAAAAACAAAAACACACACACACACAGATGTGCTGCCAACATGTGCGCATCTGCATTTTACAAATGTTTGCTTCTAGTACAGGTTATAAAATTAAAATATGACACACTTCCACACAAACTAACCTGCTTTAGAAGAACCTTCCTTTAATCGCATGGGTTTTGCCAAATTTACTCGTATTGTTCTTCCAAATAATTCTGATTCAGTCTATAAAATAAAAGTCAGCATTAACAAACTAAATTGATATATAGTATAAAGATACTGTATTTTGCAGCCAATGATTACATTTACATAATATATATGAACTTTTCACTTGAAATGGCTCTAACTGCCTCCTATAGAGATGCTTTGCTTAATATATCCACTTATAATACAGATGCACACAGCACCATCTAGAGGCTAAAGGTAGGTATTTAACCTTATATAGGCTGGCCATACACTGGCAGATTCAGATGATTCAAACAGTTGGTTGTCCAGCTGGCTTGATTTTTGTTAAAAGAGAGACATGCCAAAGTTATCAAACAGCTTCTGCAGTGGATTAGCTACAGACACTGTATGGGTATTCTGACAGCCAACACTAGCAGCTGTCAGAATGCATTAGCACAGCAGGGGAGGATTTGTCCATCTATGCAATTTTTTTTATTTTTTATTGAGGTTTTTCAGTAGACAAAACAATAAAAAGGTGGCGACAATACAGTAAAGGTTGCCATAAGTTAGGCCATGCAGGGCTGCATAAAAAAAACAAAACAAAACAAAAAAACAATCAAAGTTAGGTGTTCTAGAAAACAGAGACCTACTATCTACAAGCCCATCACGTCAGACCCCTCCCCTCCACCCTCAACTTCGTTTGCCTATCCATTTTTTAGCCCTGGGGGGCTGAGTGAGTGAAGAGATATATAGGTATACATTTTCCAGTATCATAAGAGTCGGAAGATCTCTCGAGCCCTCCAAAACTAACAGCACCATGTCAGAAGGGTTTTATAACAGGCAGCATCTCACACCAAAACTAAAAAAAAAAAAGAGTATTTTGCGCTAACCATATAAGAGATAAAACGGTGCAGCTGCTTGTGCAAGCCAAAAATACAAAAGAGACCCAAAACAAATCATAAAAAGTGACAAGCGCGCATCCAAAAAAATTATTATTGTGATACAATGTATGCACCAAATATAACAGCGTGATTCCAACACTGTTGCCGTGAGCATCTCACACCAATAAGAGATAAAAGGAATCCAAAGATGCTAGAGGTCCAACTGGCTAATCTGGGTTAACACACAGCTTGACTACTATCTGTAACATACAATCCCCAATATATCAATGCTATACTGCAGAGTATCACCCCGCAGTGGAGGAAGAATCCAACCAAGCCTGCAAAACCTTAGTGAATTTCTTTTAGCATGCCAGGATATAAATGGGGCCTTATAGAATGGGATCATGGAGTTAACCAGGCCCCTCCAAAAGAACACAGTGGGGGACAGGTTTCTTTCACTGAAAAAGAAGGGCCTTACGTGCATAAAACAGTGAAACATTAAGTAGGGTTCTATGAGCATTGGATTGGTCTATAGCTTCCACCAAGCCAAGAAGACATACCGAGATCGGGGGGGGGCAGGTACCTGTTCCCATTACTAAGAGATCCCTTAACGGTGAGATCACTCAGAAGTTCCACCCCCCTCCTCCTTACCCTGCGGCCAGGCCTTTCAGAGAGTGCAGCGTGCTTCTGAAGGGAAGCTGAAGGAAACATTGTCTTGGGTGCCGACATCGCTGGATTCCAGGACAGGTAAGTGTCCTAATATTAAAAGTCAGCAGCTACAGTATGTGTAGCTGCTGACTTTAAATTTTTTCCTGGGGCGGGGGGGGTGGGGGGTGGGGGGAACTCTTTTTTTTCTTTGAATCAGGTAGTTTTTATTAAACATATTTAGGTAAACACAATATAGCAGATTTATAAAATTCGTCATCAGTAGCAAAGTAATGTGTATGCAGACATGCTCAAGGTTTACAAACATTGTTTTTCATTTAAACAGACAACAAAACACTAAGAATCATTCTAGTCGGCAAATTACATACAATAACAATACAAGTGTAAGTGCCGATGCAGGTGACCTGCATTCTGTTCCTGTTTGCCATACAGCTTTCAAAATGCATAGCAGTTGTAATCTGCAGCGAGTGTCAATGTTGTGTTAACGACACCCCAAACGCAAGTCGTAATCGCAATGCATTTGCCTGCACCTGATTGCATGGTACAGAAGTACCATGCGATCTGGTTGCAGTGTGTTTTTAAAAGTAGTGCATGGTCTAGTGCAATTCAGCCCATTCAAGATGAATGAGATCAAAGCACACTGCATGCAAATCGCACAGAAATGTGCGAGTACCTGTGCGATTCCTAGTGTGAATTAGCCCTTAGGATGGTTAGTTTCAACCACATCACCCAGTGTGTGACCACTACTATATCCCATCAGTCACAGAGTATCTAAACTAGACTAGTCACCTAGGGTACAGAAAAAAAATGATAACTGTAGAAGCCTGTGGATAATTCACAGAGGTGGAGCAAGCCCCAGAGTATATAACCAGCTTTGGTGCTTCCGGGCAAAATTAGCTTAGTAGTCTTGTCACTGCAATATGGCTAGGGGGTATAAACATTACCTCATCTTAAGAACTCAGAAGGCATATAACAGGATCTATAATAACAAATATGGATGATATTGTGTTAATAACATCATTCCAATATCTAGTTAACGTAGGACATCTCCAAAACGTATGCATTCAATTTCTTACATGTCTGTTACATTTGAGACACAGGGGGGAATCTTTTCTACTCCATCTGCACAATTGAGCTGGGGTCCTATATGCTCTATGAAATAAGTGGGATAGTTTCTGCGATTAGGATAAAGAACTGAGGGGTACAGATGTCAAAACCGCCTCCCACCTCTCTCCAACAGCCAGCTCCCATTCCCTTTGCAAGTTAAATGCACAGTATCCTGGGTAAGAGTCAAAAGGTTAGTAAATATAGGAAAAAGCATACCCTTTCTTACTGGTTTCAGACATTATTTCATGAATCACGTGTGGCTCTTCTAAAATTAAGGTGAAAGGGAGAGCTTGGGCTTGAAGCACATGGCACAGTTGTAAATGCCCAAAAAACTGTTGTCTTGGGGTATTAAACTCTGGTAAGGTAGTAAAGGACTTTAACAGGTTCAAGGAATAGAACTAAGAAATTAAATGAATACCCACAGCCTGCCAGGAATCTCTTGCAATTTAGATAATTTCACATAAGTAAAGTCATGCCATAATGGCGTGCTTTTTAGGTAACCATTGACCCACAGGCTTGTTTTTAAATATTTCCAGAGAATATTTAATAGAGACAGTGTGACAGATGCTGTCAATTCTGTATCTGAGAAAAGTTAACCTACTTATAGAGGCCCACCCCATAAGATGCTGGAGTTGGGAACCTGATAAGTAGATCCTAGAATTCAGGACTGCCAAACCCTCCTGGTCTTCCCCATACTGTAAAATAATGAAGTTAATTCTAGCATATTGTCTTTTCCAGATAAGCCCCCTAAATTGGGTATCTATATGGGTGAAACTTCTTTAGCTCTAGTTACCATTTCTGAATAGCACTCCAGCTTGTTTTAGGATGGGCAGAAGTCTGATAGTTGTAACCTGCTGATTGCCTGACACATTATAAAAAGCGTTCACGTTCAGACAACTGACAGGCAGCAACTATCATACCTATGGCCTTTCCAACAAAAGCTAGAGCATCAGACTCAAACATACATGTATAGGGAAATCCTGAAAAAAGTAAAAAAAAAAAAAAAAAAACATGGTTCCTCTATGAAAAAAAACATGGTACATTTGTGGATGTATCACAACTAGTCCTTCCACCGCCTGACTAGCTTTTCACTATGCACTAGATTTTGTAACACCCTAGATCAGCCATTCTCAACCAGGGTTCTGTGGAAACCTAGTGTACCTCCAGGGCTGGCTAGTGGTTTCTTAAACTGTGGCTGACCTCCTATTTGGTGGTCCCATTCATAGTTCCAGGTCCGACGCTACTTAGCAAAGCCACCAGCATGACTGCAAGGGTGTCTTTACTGGCCACCCATGTAAGTGTGGCATTCTTACCACTTACCACCACCAATGAAGAGGGCTTTTGCCCAATAACCCAGATGGACTAATCTTACGAGGGGTTCCCCGAGACCTGAAACTTATTTCAAGAGTTTCTCTGGGGTAAAAAGGTTGAGAAAAGCTGCCCAAAAACAGTATTAAAAACAAACAAGCAAAAAAAAAAAAAAAACTTAAAAATGCAACACAAAAAAAAAAATAAAAAAATAATTATGTAAAGTTTTCAATAATTTGAATATCAAATTTAAAAATACATTTTTGAATAAACATTACTTAGAGAACACAACAGCCTACTTATACAGATATGTTGTTAGGTGTAATTTGTCTAGTTTAACTTGCTGCTGGAGCCATTTTTTATCTGGTGCTAAAATTTGCATTTTGTACATAAAAAAAAAAAAAAAAAAACACACAAAATCCCAAAACATTACATATTTTTTGAAAGTAGAGGATCAACAGAATTCAATATTAATAATTGAAATGTTTTATGTCACACAATATTTGTGCATTTATCAAGCCTATATTTTCAGTAAAAAATAAACAATGGGTTGTGATTGTCTGTCAAGGTGGTGACAACTTGGTCATTGTGCTGGGAGAATGCAGTGAATGTGCTCTCCGCACAAAAACCTTTCCTTACTGTAACGGCCATTCTCAACCAGTGCTCCATTAAACCCTAGGGCAGTGGTTCTCAACTCCAGCCCTCAGGACCCACCAACAGGCCAGATTTTAAGTATTACCTTGGGGGAGATGCAGACTAGAATACTGCAATCACTCAGCAGCAAATGATATCACCTGTGATGTATTTCAGTTATCTTGCAAACCTGGCCTGTTAGTGGGTCCTGAGGACCGGAGTTGAGAACCACTGCCCTAGGGCTTCTCCACAGGTTGCTTGAGCTGTGGCCGATTGAGCTCCCATTTGGTGGTGCCTTCACAGGATCAAAGCCACTTTTAGGTGTCTTAGGCTGCATTCTCCTACCACCATAAGGGGCATTCTGTTAACCATTGATGTAAGGGGCATTTTTGCTATTGAACCCCTAATGAACTGGTTTTAGTAAGGGTTCTCTGGGACCTGAAAACAGTTGAGAAAAGCTGCCGAATAGGTTATTTTGTTTGCTGTGCCCCTCTCGGAAGATTTCTGTTTACTTTCTGTCCTGGAGATGCAGCAGTGAATAAGAGATGATTCCTTCAAATTGAATGAAACTTAGGAGGTTTGTCCCCACTGAATTTCATATCCTGCTTTGGTGACAACTCAGAATATTTGATTTCCCCCCACTTTCGATCTGGGCACCAATTGTCACCAAGAAAAACTCGTGCCTTTACATACACCTTTACATACACTTTAGGTTCTATTCAAATGAAAATCCATGATCAGACATCCCTCACGTGATACCGATTCAAATTGTAAACGCTACAACAAATGGTTCCACAGTGCAGCCGATAGAAAAATATTTTGTTAAGCGCTCTGGATTTATTCAGCACAATTCCTAAAGCTACAATCAGTGCTACCTAAACCACTAATATAGCAAAAGTAGTCCATACCATGTTATCAATAGCTGCGGCAGCATCCTGCAATATATATAAAAAAGTTAAATCAATAACCATTAAGTGCAAAAAGTACAAAAATATGATCAAGAACCCAATGACTAGATCTTATCCCCCCCATACATGTACTAAAATTCAGTACTTATTCATCTTGCATGTTAAAGCAGGAGTCCGGCGACCAATCTTTTTTTTTTTTTTTTTTTTAGGTCATTGAGACACTTTGCTAATCCCAAAATAATACTCACAGTTTGGGTGTAATATTTCCGCCTCTGTCTGTTTTCGTACTGAAGAATAACTTAAAAAATGTGATGCTGGCTGTTTCCATCTTGCTTGTGGGCATGTGAAGCCCACAAGCATTAATTTCCTGTTCCCAATGCTGTTCATTCATAGCTTGTTCACGCGCATGATCATTGTTTCCCGCACTGAATCTTGGGAAGCCTGACACTAAGCTCCCAGGAGACAGTGCGGCGCCGGGGAAAGGCAATAAGCACGCCTACTCCCATGGGAGGAGAGACAGGAAGTGGCACAATAAAGTACAATATAAAGGTAATTACAGCGATAAAAAAAAATTTCGCGCGGCATTTGAACATCTATGCAATTAACTAAAGGGGGTAAGATTAAGTTAAAAATTGGAGTGAAACCCCGCTTTAAGTTGCTATGTTTTTCTTAGGGTTACTGACACTTGCAGTATACAATAATAATGTACAAATTGCAGTGCCCCCACAAGTCTATTAACAATCAAAGTTACACAACATACTGTCTACACATGTGCTAAGCTTTTACATGTGAAGCTTCAAAAGCACAAGCAAAAAGTTTAAAAGTACATGTAGAGTATATATAAAATACTTGCTCAAAACTGACAGTGCTGGTGAAACATGCAGTGATTTTGATTGGTTGCCCCACCCAGAAATCATCAGTAGCTATTAAAGTAGGTAAATAAAATAAGATGCCCACTGACCTCTGGAAGCTCAAACTCCACAAAAGCAAATCCTCTGTGCTTCTCTAAACAGATAAAAAAAGGTAATAAAAGAATAGTTTTAGGTTTTGTTTGAAGCATATACAGGACCTATTGTACATCTGGCTTGAGGCACTACACTACAGACCTGTTCACACCAGAACGCAGTGCGGGAAACCAACATTCCATGCGCATTTCCCACACAGCATTTAAAACACACTGCACTAGCGTTCTGCAGGCGGTGTCTATGCAATGCTAACGACACCCCAAATTCAGGTCACAAATGCAGTGCATTTGCCTGCACCAGATCGCATGGTACATAAGTACCATGTGATTCAGTTGCAGTGCGTTCGATTAAAGTAGTGCATGCACTAATTTTGGTGCAGTGCGATTTCAGCCCATTCAAATATATAGGCTGAAAATGCACTGCACTCAAATCGCACATAACACGGTATGTTCCTGTGCAACTCCTGGTGTGAACCGGCCCTAAGTAAAATAGCAGTTAGAAACCAGTAACCACTGTTTGGTAGCAGTAGTACCATATTATGTTATGAAGCAAATTAGGTTGATTTATTAAAAGACATATAGTCTGTGCATTGCAAGTGCAGTTGCTTTAGATTTGAGCGAAACATGCAAGGAAAATAAATAAATAAATAAATAAAATAAATAAAAAAATGCCTTTTTTCTTGCACCTGATTAGATTAAGGATGAGCTCCAGCGTGTTTACACACCCCACATGCAGAGCCCGCCAGGAAGTCGGCACTGCGGAGCGCTATTCACAGGCAGTGAGACATTGTCCTGATTCGCGGCTGCAGAGATCGGGAAATCTCACTGCCTGTGATTAGTGCAGCGCAGTGCTAACTTCCTGGCGGGCTCTGCATGTGGGCTGTGCGAACACGCCGGAGCTCATCCTTAGATTAGATGACAGAAATCATCAGAGCTGCCCTTTAGATCTAGCGCAAAGGCACTTGCAGTGCACAGACTATTTGCCTTTAGTAAATCAACCCCAATGTGTTACATGAGAGGCAAGATAACCATGTTGCAGAAACTCACAATTTTCAAATGTATTCATACATTGCTGACTATGTAGCAATTCTGCAGTTTTTTTTTATATATTCTATTTAAATCTCTTATAGGGCGTACACACGGTCGGACTTTGTTTGGACATTCCGACAACAAAATCCTAGAATTTTTTCCGACAGGTGTTGGCTCAAACTTGTCTTGCATACACACGGTCGCACAAAGTTGTAGGAAAATCCGATCGTTCTAAACGCGGTGACGTAAAACACGTAAGTCGGGACTATAAACGGGGCAGTGGCCAATAGCTTTCATCTCTTTATTCATTCTGAGCATGCGTGGCACTTTGTCCGTCGGATTTGTGTACACACGATCGGAATTTCCGACAACAGATTTTGTTGTCGGAAAATGTTATCTCCTGCTCTCCAACTTTGTGTGTCGGAAAATCCGATGGAAAATGTCCGATGGAGCCTACACACGGTCGGAATTTCCGACAACACGCTCCGATCGGACATTTTCCATCGGAAAATCCGACCGTGTGTACGGGGCATAAGGCTGGGTTCACACTATGTGTGGGCACAGCAAAGGGTGTTGCGGCTGCGGGGCACAGAAGGGGGTCCGGTGCAGCCCTGTTCACCATTTCAGGTCTGAATTTTTGCGTGAATTTAAACCTAAAACTGAGCCAAAGACGCACAAACCCTTCTACTGTGCGCTCTGCAACCGTCCTCGGAGATGTGTGAACCGGCTCCATTGAGAGCCGGTCACTCTCCCCTGTCATGCGAATTTGATGCGGAGAAAACCACATCCAATTCGCAATAGTATGAACCCACCCTAAAACAAATTCAGAGAGCTGTTTGATGTAGGGAGTTTCCTATACTACAAATTAATATTTAGCAATGTTTGCTTTAGGCCTCTTGAACACTGAATAAGATCCTGAGTATAAACATCAGTAACTTATTATGTCTGAGAAAGATCCTGAGTAAAATATCCTCTAAAGACCTTGCGTATACACACATATAGGCACATACATGTGCCTATGCATATACATGTGCAAGATCCTTCTTCAACCTCTTCCAGTTGCCAGTGTTACATATATATATGTGTATGTGCATAAATTACTGCATGCAAACATTCTATTTATATTTTACAGCTCTGATCTTTACACAGTTGTGTGCATTGTTCCATAGACAACAATGCATCTATACTCAGATGATCAGTAAACAAAGTTTTTTTTTTTTTTTTAACTCCCATGTGCAAGAGGCCTCATACTGTAAAACAGATCCAAATAACGACAAACTCAGTGAAACAGACTTGTAGAATATATTTTCTAAACTTTGCTGTAAATGTGTAGTAAGCATCCCATACAGTAAACATGAAAAAGAGTAAGAGCATATCCCTATAATTAATATTATGATTAGCAACACACAGAGGCTTTATCTGTATACTCATGTGTACTGTCAAAATGTACAAATTAAAATGCCCACAGCTGTATATGTGCACTTGCAAGTGCATAGACCATTTGCCTTTAGTAAATCAACCCCAATATTTCAGCTCTTACATACACTGAAATCTAGGATCCGTTTTTAGATTAACCTTTATGGGTGAAATTTGCTGGTTGTTGTCTACTGTTTAACTGCCACTGATTTATTTTACAAGGTTTGAAGAGTTGTCATTAGAAATTTGATCCTAAAACTAAATTTTCTACATACGAAATGATCTATGCTTTATGGCGGGGGTAGGTAACCTTAGTACTCCAGCTGTGCTAAAACTACAAATCCCGTCATGCCTGTCTCTGGGAGTCATGCCTACGGATTTCAAAATCTTGCAATGCCTCATAGGATTAATTAGTTTCACAAGAGCTGAAGTGCTGAGGTTCCCCTGTTCTATAGTATATGTATATAACACTTTAAAGCAGAATTAACCGCTTCAGCCCCAGAAGATTTTATCCCCTTCCCTACCAGAGCACTTTTTGCGATTCGGCACTGTGTCGCTTTACCTGACAATTGTGCGGTCGTACGACGTTGCACCCAAACAAAATTGACGCCTTTTTTTCCACAAATAGAGCTTTCTTTTGGTGGTATTTGATCACCTCTGCGGTTTAATTTTTTTTCGCTATAAACAAAAAAAGAGCGTCATTTTTGAAAAAAAAAGACGCAATATTTTTTACTTTTTGCTATAATAAATATCCCCCAAAAATATATAAAAAAACAATTTTTTTCTCAGTTTAGGCCAATATGTATTCTTCTACATATTTTTGGTAAAAAAAAAAATAAAAAAATAGCAATAAGCGTATATTGATTGGCTTGCGCAAAAGTTTTAGCGTCTACAAAATAGGGGATAGTTTTATGGCATTTTTATTATTATGTTTTTTGGTTTTTTTATTAGTAATGGCGGCGATCTGCAATTTTTATTAGGACTGCGACATTATGGCGGACACATCAGACACTTTTGACACTATTTTGGGACCATTGTCATTTATACAGCGATCAGTGCTATAAAAATGCACTGATTACTGTGTAAATGACACTGGCAGTGAAGGAGTTAACCACAAGGGGTCCGATGAAGGGGTTAAGTGTGTCCTAGGGAGTGATTCTAACTGTGGGGGGGATGGACTTCAACTCACATGACAGAGATCACTGCTCCCGATAACAGGAAGCAGTGATCTCTGTCATGTCACAAGGCAGAATGGGGAAATGCCTTGTTTACATAGGCACTTCCCTGTTCTGCGGCTCCATGACACGATCGCTGGGAGACCAGCAGACATCGAGTCCACCGGTCCCGCGGGTACGGTCACGCCGTAACGCGCCTGCTAGCCCTGGCTCTTAATGGGGACGTACAGGTACGCCCATTTGCCCACCGCTGCCATTGTGCCGATGTACATCAGCGTGCGGCGGTCGGCAAGTGGTTAAAGTTGTTGTTTTTTTGTTTTTTTTTCCTTAAAAATAACAAACGTTATACTTATCTGTTCTGTGAAGTGGTTTTGTACAGAGCAGCCCAGATCCTCCCCTTCTCTGGTCCCTTTTCCGCTCTCCTGGCCCCTCCCTCCTGACGAGTTCCCCCACAACAAGCAGCTTGCTATGGCGCACCCGTGCCGAACCGCAGCTGTGTGTGCCCATTTAGACATGGAGCCCTGACTAGGCCCCGTGCCCTCTCCCTCCTCATTGGCTCACTGATTGACAGCAGTGGGAGCCAAAGGCGCTCCGCTGCTAACTCAGCCAATGAGGAGGAGAGTCCCGGGCAGCTGAGTTGCTCGTGCAACATTTCTGGATAGAGATGGGCTCAGGTAAGTATTAGGGGGGCTGCTACACACAGAAGGTTTTTTATCTTAATGCATTGAATGCATTAGGATAGAAAACCTTCTGCCTTCACAATCATATTAAAGTTTGGCTGTTAGTAAACTCCTTGAGGGCAGGGACTGAGGTGAACGTACAATATATACGTAAAGCGCTGTGTAAATTGACGGTGATATACAAGTACCTGTATTAAATAAATAAAATAAACTGCGAGCAGGCAGACGCTTTATTGCATAAGAGGTATGCAATGTCTTTTTTGCAATAAAATACAACCACCTGCATGCTCGCAGTGTTCTCTGGCGTTTTGTGATCCAATGGTGCCACCATTGATTTCCAAATTCTGCCAACCAAACGGTTTAGTGTCACCTCATGTTGCAACAGAAAATAATTTTTTGTGGTTGGGAATCTTCTTTTCTTTCCAGGTCACAGCTCATGCTCATGCATTTCTTTTTCAATTATATTTCTTGCACAATTTTCACATCATCGATTAGAAATTTGCGTGTTTTTCAAAAAATTTCCAATATGCTCGAACACTCAAATTTGATGGCCGCACGAAAACAGGACGTTGCTGCGGCCCACTAATGGTAACAAAATTTGAATGAAAATTTGTGACGATTTGCAAAAGAAAATTTGTTCGGAATGCGACCAATGTATGGCCGGGCATTAGTTTTGCTCCTCTTTAAAGTGGTTACAATCCCTGTAAAGTTTCTATTGTGCTCTATGTCCCCACTGAAATTATTCATGCTTGGGATATCCATATTTTGGCGTTATCATGGGAACAGGAGATGAGAGGAATCTTCCAATGGTCAAACTTTGTTGACAACCATATAAGAGGGGATAAGCCCTCAGTTTGGAAAGACCTCATCTCGTTTCTGCAGGGAAAGGGAAATGTTTCTGCTGATACACAGGCGAAAAAAAAAAAAAAAAACACAGTTCTTACATTCAAAAACATGGGCAAAAGCCTACAGGCTGGGGATGGGAAGGGAAAGCGTGCTGTGTCACCTGTGCCATCTTTCCTTTCACATTAAAGTGGGACTTTAGTCAGAAAATTAAGTCCTGCTAGATGACTTCAGGCTGACTACTTCTGCAGGTATAGCTATGTAAAACATTAAAAATAAGCACCTATGCTGTTTAAGATCCAATAATACACTGTCTCACCCTGCTCTGCGCATGCTCAGTTGCTCTCGATTTTTTTGGCACTGACGAGTTTGTAGAGGCCGATCTGCTGACAGCATAAGGCCCCTTTCACATGGGCTTTCCGATCAGGTCTGCCTGTCAGTTTTTCAAGCGGACATGGTCAGATGCTACATGCACCTATATGGAGAGGCGGATGTCAGCGCTATCCGATCCTGTCCGTGAAATCCAGATGGAGGGAAACCCTATATTCTATCCGTCTGGAGAATCAGATGAAAATGGACAGGCGATCTGTTTTCATCCACTCTCCATAGAGGACAGCGGGGCTTTGACAGGTCCATCTCAGCACAGTGAGTGGAGACGGACCCGTCATCCGCCTGTTCAGCGGATCGATCCCTGCTGAGCAAAGTGGAGTCCGTGTGAAAGGGGCCTTAAAGTGGAGTTCCACCCACTTTTACAACTCTTCAGCATCCCTCACTAAACTGTACACTGTAAACGAATTGGATATTTTTAAAAAAATTTTCTCAGCACTTACTGTATATCTGCTGTATTCATTTTTCACTTCCTCCTCCCTGGCCGCGGCCCATCGCATCATTTCCTGTTTGCAATGCCTTCTGGGAAGGGGCGGCAACTTCCTCTGACACTGCCGTTGCTATGGAAACCTGACCTGAAACCTATTACACTGCTTGTGCTGCACTGAGCATGTGCGAGATCTGCAAGGATGAGATCCAGGAAGAAATACAGTCTGGCTTCAGATGCCCAGACTTGAGATGGCCACGGCCTGCTGTAAGTTTATAAAATAACAAACTACTGCTTTAAACTAACAAAACAGACCTTAGTTTACAGACTAACTTTACTAGAATACATTAAGCTTGTGTATTATAGGGGTATTTTTATTTAAAAAGTATAATTTGGAGCGTCGGATAATATGGAGCGTCGGATGTCAGCGGTGACATGTCCGCTGAGATCCGACCCGCTCCGATCCGAAAAGTGTAACGGAGGAAAAACCTACTTTTCCATCCGTTTTCGGATCGGATCGGGTGACGATCCGATCCCCCATAGGGGAGAGCGGCGCTCTGACAGGTCCGTAGCTGCACAGTGTGCAGCGATGGACCTGTCATCTTTCTGCTCAGCGGGGATCGGCGGAGCGATCCCCGCTGAGCAAGCGGGTGTTCACGGGGCGGATCATCACTGATCTGCCCCGTGTGAAAGAGCCCTAAAGAACATTATTTTTTTATGAAGTTGTTATGGGTAATGTAATGCTTTAAATAGTTCATTTTGTTTATTCCCATCACTAATTGCTTAAAGAACTGTCTGTGCCGTATAAACTACATCAGATACACAACATATGCATTGCTGTGTTCCAGAAGCAGCGCAGGGGTTTCTTATGTGCCGTCAGGAAAAAAAAAAAAAAAAAAATAGAGTCTGGTTGAGCTCTTCTCAAAGACATTCACAGGAAGCCTTATTTTTTTTTTTTTTCTACTCAAAGAAAACAAGGCGTCCGCAGATCGGCTGAGGTAGAGAGACTGTTGGATGATCTCCCACCTCAGCCAATCAGAGGAAGGCTGATATTCATTCATAAAAATACAAGGCTTCCTGTGAATGGCAGAGAAGCGCTCATCTGGACTCGATTTTGTTCCAGCAGCAGGCGGGAAGTCCCTGCACTGCTTCCTGAACACAGCAGCTTTCAAAGGTTGAGTACTTGAGGAACGTACAGTATAAGGTGCAAGTCATGTGCTGGGCAACGTTTCCATGGTTGAGGACAGTGTAGCAGTCTTATAAAAGCTGCCATGTTTAAGCGCTTCCCGCCTAGTCAATAGCATATTGACATCCGGGAAGTGGTTCTGTTATCCTGACTGGGCATCATATGACGTCCAGTAGGATAACATGCCTAAGCACACCCTTGGGGGCGTGTAGCGTGGCGATCTTGAGTGCGGCATGTCAGTCTGACATGCTGCATCTCCGATCGTGATAAGAAGTCTTTGTCAGAGGCTTCTTACCACGTGATCAGCTGCGATCAATCACAGCTAATCATCGCGTGAACCAGGAAGTGCCGGTAAACGTCATTCCTCGGTTCACGTTGACAGGGAGAGCCGATCGGCGGCTCTCCCTGTCAGAGTGTGGGGTCTGTGCTGATAATCAGCACATTGAGCCCCCTCAGATGTGCCAATCACATGCCAATAAGTGCCCAGCAGTGTCCCCATAATAAAAGAATGTCAGTGCCCACCACAGTGCCAATCAGAGCCCACCACAGTGCCAGTGCCCAGCAGTAACACATCAGTACCTCATCATTAGCGCTGCCCATCAGTGCCACCTGTCAGTGCCAATCAGTACCACCTGTCAGTGCCCATCAATTCTACATATCAGTGCCGCCTCATCAGTGCCCATCAGTGAAGGGGAAAACAAAATTTTAAGGTAGAAACTGAGAAAAACTTTTTTTAATTTCAAAAATTTTGGTATCTTTTAGTTTGTTTAGCAAAAAATAAAAAACGCAGAGGTGATCGAATACCACCAAAAGAAAGCTCTATTTGTGTGAAGAAAATGATAAAAATGTAGTTTGGGTACAGTGTTGTATGACCGCGCAATTGTCATTCAAAATGCAACAGCACTGAAAGCTGAAAATTGTCCTGGGCAGGAAGGGGGAAAGTGCCCGGTATTGAAGTGGTTAATACTACTTTAATTCTGTGTCCTCACAGTTCAATCCATGGTGTTTCATACTTTGTCAGAGCCAGTCAGAATAGGAGCCCTCACCTGTCTCATAGTCCAGAGGGATCTGTATGTCTGTGATGTCTCCAAAGGGGATGAAGGCTGCATGCAGGATCTTCTCATCCACCTCCTCAGCCAGTCCTCCTGGAAATGACAGGAAACAACAATGAATGATCCCCCTCCTTCCATACAGAACATGGACTGACACAACACGTCCTCAGCTTCCACATTACTTCATGCAGTCACTCAACTCCTAGGCCGTCCATAGTTCACACCCTGCCAGCCGGCTCACACACCAAGCTAGGCTGATAAACACGTATATCAATCATAAAAACAAATGCCACTAACCAACATATAATACCCGCTTGGTGGCCGCCATATTGCCTGCGATGTGTTACCTTTACCCTCTGACCTCTCAGCAAGCGGTACGTCACGAGTTGCAGAATGTTGGCGAACACTAGAGGGAAGCACGGAGCGCCGCTCTACAGGCTCCATGTTTCCGGAGACTCCCCCTCAGCACTGTGCATATTGGAGCGATAATAAGGCAAGTGACAACCAACAAAACACAAGCACTCAAAAATATGGAGCTGTACACAATAATGCTAGCAGGCAGAGTCGTTTTTTTTTTCCAGAATTGACGTGTATATAACTCTTGTTCTACCAACAACTTGTCTGCATGTATTTTGTTTATCCTCATAGGCACACTTCAGTACTGGAGACTTTCACCACCTTCCTGCCCAGGCCAATTTTCAGCGCCATTGCACTGTGAATGACAAATTGCGCGGCCATGCAACACTGTATCCAAACTAAATTTTTATAATTTTGGTCCCCACAAATAGAGCTTTCTTTTGGTAGTAATTTGACCACCACTGGGTTTTTTATTTGTTTGTGCTCCAAATAAAAAAAAAATAAGAACGGAAATTTTGAAAAAAGTTTTTCTTCGTTTCTGTTAGAAAACTTTGTAAATAAGTATGTTTTCACCTTCACTGATGAGCATTGATTGGCACTGTTAGGCGACACTGATAGATGATACTGATAGGCAGCACTGATCAGGGGGCACTGACAGGCAATCACTAATGGGCATAGAGTGCCTTTCTAATAGGCACTGATTGGCATCCCTGGTGGTCTCCAGTGGGCATCCTCAATGGGTCTGCACTGATAATCAATGATTATCAGCGCAGACCCCCCCCCCAATCAGAACAGCCGATCATCTGTCAGTGCGAGTGGAGGGAAAAGCCGATAAACATCTCTTCTTGTTTACACGGTGATCGGACACAGCTGATCACATGGTAAAGAGCCTACGTCAGAGGCTCTTTACCAGGATTGGAGATGCAATGTGTCAGACTCACATACCACACCACCAAGCGCTAGCGGCTTATCCTGCTGGACGTCATATGACGTCCAGTCAGGATAACTTAACCACTTTGCGGCTATCATTTTGTTACATGGTGGGCGGGAAGTGGTTAAAATACTCCTATCTATGCTGGATCTTTCCACTAGGAGTAAAAATCCAGCGTAGAGAAGGTACATTTATGGGCGTATGCATTCAGAAGTGCTTGCGTATAAATTCAGTTTATTTTAATACTCCTCTATTGTAGCCACTAGATTAAAGTGGTTGTAAACCACACTTGGTCATTTTTACCTACAGGTAAGTAAGGGTTACCTGTAGGTAAAATGAATATCTCCTAAATGTGCACCGTTTAGGAGATATTCACTCTGCATGCAGCCAGTGACATCACTGGTGCCAATGCGCTCTGAAGGTCCGGCATACCTTGCTGGAACTTCAGAGCATCGTGCCGGAAACGAGGGCTCCCGCACATGCGCGGTAGTGACGTCATCGCGGCTCCGGGCCAATCACATAGCCAGAGTGCGCAAACCCCTTAACCACTTGAGCCCCGGACCATTATGCTGCCTAAGGACCAGAGGTCATTTTCCAATTTGGCACTGCGTCGCTTTAACTGCTAATTGCGCGGTCATGCAATGCTGTACCCAAACGAAATTTGCGTCCTTTTCTTCCCACAAATAGAGCTTTCTTTTTATGGTATTTGATCACCCCTGCGGTTTTTATTTTTTGCGCTATAAACGGAAAAAGACCGAAAATTTTGAAAAAAAATAATATTTTCTACTTTTTGTTATAAAAAAATCCAATAAACTAAATTTTAGTCATACATTTAGGCCAAAATGTATTCGGCCACATGTCTTTGGTAAAAAAAATGTCAATAAGCGTATATTTATTGGTTTGCGCAAAAGTTATAGCGTCTACAAACTAGGGTACATTTTCTGTAATTTACACAGCTTTTAGTTTATGACTGCCTATGTCATTTCTTGAGGTGCTAAAATGGCAGGGCAGTACAAACCCCCCCCCCCAAATTACCCCATTTTGGAAAGTAGACACCCCAAGGAAATTGCTGAGAGGCATCTTGAACCCATTGAATATTTATTTTTTGTGCGCCAAGTGATTGAATAATGACAAAAAAAAAAAATATTTATAAAAAGTTGTCACTAAATGATATATTGCTCACACATGCCATGGGCCTATGTGGAATTGCACCCCAAAATACATTCAGCTTCTTCTCCTGAGTATGGGGATACCACATGTGTGGGACTTTTTGGGAGCCTAGCCGCGTACGGGGCCCCGAAAACCAATCACCGCCTTCAGGATTTCTAAGGGTGTAAATTTTTGATTTCACTCTTCACTGCCTATCACAGTTTCGGAGGCCATGGAATGCCCAGGTGGCACAAAACCCCCCAAAATGACCCCATTTTGGAAAGTAGACACCCCAAGCTATTTGCTGAGAGGCATATTGAGTCCATGGAATATTTTATATTTTGACACAAGTTGCGGGAAAGTGACACTTTTTTTTTTGCATAAAGTTGTCACTAAATGATATATTGCTCACACAGGCCATGGGCATATGTGGAATTGCACCCCAAAATACATTTAGCTGCTTCTCCTGAGTATGGGGATACCACATGTGTTGGACTAAAAAAAATTTGTCTCTTTCCCACAACTTGTGTCGCAATATAAAATATTCCATGGACTCAACATGCCTCTCAGCAAATAGCTTGGGGTGTCTACTTTCCAAAATGGGGTCATTTGGGGGGGGTTTGAACTGTCCTGGCATTTTATGCACAACATTTAGAAGCTTATGACACACATCACCCACTCTTCTAACCACTTGAAGACAAAGCCCTTTCTGACACTTATTGTTTACATGAAAAAGTTATTTTTTTTTTGCAAAAAAATTACTTTGAACCCCCAAACATGATATATTTTTTTTAAAGCAAATGCCCTACAGATTAAAATGGTGGGTGTTTCATTTTTTTTTTTTCACACAGTATTTGCGCAGCGATTTTTCAAACGCATTTTTTGGGGGAAAAACACAGTTTTTTAAATTTTAATGCACTAAAACACACTATATTGCCCAAATGTTTGATGAAATAAAAAAGATGATCTTAGGCCGAGTACATGGTTACCAAACATGACATGCTTTAAAATTGCGCACAAACGTGCAGTGGCAACAAAATAAATACATTTTTAAAAGCCTTTAAAAGCCTTTACAGGTTACCACTTTAGATTTACAGAGGAGGTCTACTGCAAAAATTACTGCCCTTTGATCTGACCTTCGCGGTGATACCTCACATGCATGGTGCAATTGCTGTTTACGTTTGACGACAGACCGCCGCTTGCGTTCGCCTTAGCGCGAGAGCAGGGGCAACAGGGGTGCTTTTTTTTTTTTTTTTTCTTTATTTCTTTTTGCTTTTTTTATCTTATTTTTAAACTGTTCCTTTCATATTTTTTTTTTTTATCATTTTTATTGTTATCTCGGGGAATGTAAATATCCCCTATGATAGCAATAGGTAGTGACAGGTACTCTTTTTTGAAAAAATTGGGGTCTATTAGACCCTAGATCTCTCCTCTGCCCTCAAAGCATCTGATCACACCAAGATCGGTGTGATAAAATGCTTCCCCAATTTCCCAATGGCGCTATTTACATCCGGCGAAATCTAAGTCATAAAATGCTGGTAGCTTCCAGTTTCTTAGGCCATAGAGATGTTTGGAGCCACTCTGGTCTCTGATCAGCTCTATGGTCAGCTGGCTGAATCACCGGCTGCATTCTCAGGTTCCCTGTTGAGACAGGAGAGCCAGAGAAAAACACGGAAGACGGTGGGGGGGGGCATTCCCTCCCACGGCTTGTAAAAGCAGTCTAGAGGCTAATTAGCCGCTAGGATTGCTTTTACATGAAAGCCGACCGCTGGCTGAAAAGAATGATACCAAGATGATACCTAAACCTGCAGGCATCATTCTGGCATAACCACTCAAAGTCGTGAATGGCGTACCTGAAGACAAAAAAATGGTTAACAATAAAGCACAGTAAACGGTAAAGTATAAAAAATTGCATACCTGAAAAGCAAACATGATAAAACATAACAACAATAAAACATTGCAGAATAGAATACAGTAAAAAAGAGCAGAACAATAGAGAGAGAAAAGAGAGAGAGAACAATAAAACGACAACTATTTTTTTTAATTTTATATATTTATTTTTTTTTTACACTTTTTTTGTAACTAACTTTTGTAACTGTAACCGGTTCCAGGTTCGGGTCTCTCAAAATGCGATGGCATCTTGGGAGACCCTGTGAAAGTGTGTCTAGTCTGTGCAATGCTGTACCCTACGCTAATACTCAACTAGTGAATGGTAGCGTTCAAAACATTCACCAATGCAAAAAATAAATATATGTGTATGCGCTAAAGGCTATAAATACGTGAACAAAGAATATAATAAATCTATACAATATTAAAAATTATTATAAATTATAAACAGTGTCACACACCTGTGAAGAAAGTGACTATAATCCACAATTGAATATATGAAAAATGGAAACATGCACCATGCAAAAAAAATGTGAGAAAAAAAAATCCTTTAAATGATTAAAAAAAAAAAATATATATATATATATAAGTGCTACTTGATAAAGTGTCCGAAACCAATTCATACAAATGAATATATCTCAGTCCAAGCCATTCATAAGAGTATATAAATCAAAGTGCACAATAGTGTCCAAACAAATAGCAGGCAATCCTCATGCTGTTTTTTTTTTATTTTTTTTAAAAAGTGCTAAATATTCCTCATGCTCTTCTTATGAGATGTGCACATTAAGGCATGCTGCAGTGCTCTCCAGTGACCCAAAATGGATAATGCGCTCACCTTAGAGCGTGTGACACAGTAGCTAAACAGTGTCAAAACACGCATTAGAGCCACTCCAGGGCTCACACAGGGTATGCTGATGATGATCTGTATCTCGCTCAAATGGTGACATATATGAAAGAAAGGAGACTCATAGCATAATACCGCCAGGAATTTATTTGAAAAGCCCTAAAAACAATCCCTCCAGGAGGCTTCTCACAATGCTTGGGTGCATCAGTGCACCATCCTATCCAAAACATGCAATACAGATGAATCCTGTGGCGTGCGGTGCGGTGTTCAATCCTCTGCCTGTCTGTGTGTAGAAAGCTCCATCCTGTCCCACTCTGGTCTCTGATCAGCTCTATGGTCAGCTGGCTGAATCACCGGCTGCATTCTCAGGTTCCCTGTTGAGACAGGAGAGCCAGAGAAAAACACGGAAGACGGTGGGGGGGGGCATTCCCTCCCACGGCTTGTAAAAGCAGTCTAGAGGCTAATTAGCTGCTAGGATTGCTTTTACATGAAAGCCGACCGCTGGCTGAAAAGAATGATACCAAGATGATACCTAAACCTGCAGGCATCATTCTGGTATAACCACTCAAAGTCGTGAATGGCGTACCTGAAGACAAAAAAATGGTTAACAATAAAGCACAGTAAACGGTAAAGTATAAAAAATTGCATACCTGAAAAGCAAACATGATAAAACATAACAACAATAAAACATTGCAGAATAGAATACAGTAAAAAAGAGCAGAACAATAGAGAGAGAATAGAGAGAGAGAGAGAACAATAAAACGACAACTATTTTTTTTTATTTTATATATATATTTTTTTTTTTACACTTTTTTTGTAACTAACTTTTGTAACTGTAACCGGTTCCAGGTTCGGGTCTCTCAAAATGCGATGGCATCTTGGGAGACCCTGTGAAAGTGTGCCTAGTCTGTGCAATGCTGTACCCTACGCTAATACTCAACTAGTAATGGTAGCGTTCAAAACATTCACCAATGCAAAGACCAGGATTGTCAGGACAGGAGGGACAATAATAGCGGGTGTCACGCCTATATCCGCGCTTGCTGCAGACACAACATCTTTTTTGGGGGGGTTCGCTGGGTAGGGGTACTCGGGAGGACATAAAAATGCCTCTCATGCAGCCGACTGCATTTGGTTGGGGATGTGAATGGGGGAAGTATGGGCGCTGCAGAAGCGGTGGGTTCCCAATTAGGATTAGGGAATGCAGCAGGAAGGGCACTATGGGCACGACGGGCCTGTGTTTGTCTTCTTGGTGGCAGCGGGACACTACTTGTGCTTGCCACCTCACCAGCTTGAACTGCACTTATGGGACTCGCCACGTCACCAAGTGTTACTGCAGTGCTGGTTTGACTACGACCGGGGTGTACTACGCCGCTGGTGCTTGCCAGTTCAATAAAAAGCTACCAAAAAAACTGTTAGCGATCGCAGGGATCAGGCCTGACTCTGCGAACGCTGCAGTTATGCGTTTAGTGTTTTGTAAGTGACAGTGATCGATCGATACTGCACTTGGGTGGGCTGGGCCGGGCGGAGGGGCAAAATGCAGGTGCTAGCAGGTATCTGGGCTGATCCCGCTAACACTGCGTTTTTGGGAACCCTAAACTGCTGGTGACGCTAGTATAGATCTGATCAGATCAGATATTGATCCGATCAGATACTATACCACTAAGGGAGGTGTATGCTGCGTGCGTGGGTGTTAGCGGTACTGGCGCTAATCTGACGCTGCCTGCATATCACCGCCGGGCGATTAGGGGGCTAAACCTTTATTCGGTAATAAACGGCGGGTGCCCTGACACTATACAAAATAAACAAACTAACCAGCGTCAACCGTAACGGTTATACGGTGATCAGTGGTGAAAGGGTTAACTAGGGGGCAATCAAGGGGTTAAAACATTTATTAGATAGTATATGGGGGTCCCTGACGCTATAAAACGCTGACGGCGAACCTAAATATTTACGTCCCTAACTAGCGTCACCAGCGACACTAATACAGCGATCAGAAAAATGATCGCTTAGTGACACTGGTGACGGGGGGTGATCAAGGGGTTAAAACTTTATTAGGGGGGGTTAGGGGGGTACCCTAGACCTACAGGGGGGTAACAGTAACTGTGCTAACACTGTAACTGTCACAAACTGACACCTAGCAGTAATCAGAAAAAAAAAAAAAAAAAAAAAAACCTGCTTGGTGTCAGTTTGTGACGGGGGGGGGGGAATCGGGGGGCGATCGGGGTGTTTTGTATGCCTGGCATGTTCTACTGTGTGTGTGCGTGTGTGTTGGTGCACTCACATACCTGTCTTCTCTCCTCGGGCTGGAACGGAAACTACCGAGCCGAGGAGAGATGACATCACTTCCTTTGCTGCTGTTTAGCATACAGCAGCAAAGGAATGTTCCCATTGGCCAGCGGCGATCGCGAGGGGGGGGCCACAAACGGATGGCCTCCCCCTCCACTCCGATCGCCGGGGAACAAAACGGGACCGCCTCGGGCCCCCCACCCGCGGGAGGCAAATCACGTACATGTACGTGATTTTGCCTGCCCGTGCCGCCTTGCCGACGTACATCGGCGTGAGGCGGTCCTTAAGTGGTTAAGAAAGACTGGGGAAACATGTCAGCCGTCTCAGCGGTGACAGTACAGCGCTGGAGGTCTTCAGTCCAAGGTGAGTATTTCACAGTGGCGGCCTGTCCATAAGGGGCGCCGCCCCCCTAATCTACATGCAGGGTGCCAAATGCATCTATTTTAATGGGGTTTTAATTTGCGCACATGATTAGAGCCTGAGGCTCTAATTGGCTTCAAAATAGGGTGGGCTTCCTAATTTTCCTCCCAGCCAATCAGAAAACGAGTCATGAGACCCCTTATTGGCCAGGGAGTCTTAGGACTCCCGGCCAAAGGGGTCTCAGAACCAGCTTCACGTTCGGCCGGGGGGAGAAGAAACGGACCTGACTCTTTCCTCGGCAAGCTGAAGCGAGGGGCAGCAGTACTACCCCAGATCCTCGTCATCTGCCTCCTAAGGTAAGGTCTCTGATCATCACCTTCCCGTCCATCTCCCATGGGGGGGAGGGGGGGGATCGCTGCCTTTCCGTCTGATTCCTGCTTCCCATGGGGGGGGGGGGGGTTGGATTGGATTTGTGGCTCCTTCCTGAGCTCTTCTTAGATGTGCTCCAGTTCATGGGGAGCCACTTGGTAGCCCCTCCAGAGCCGGGATCCGAGCAGCAGGGAAAGAGCCTAATCAGCAGCTTGATAATTGGCAGTACTCCTCCACTCTCCTCTCCTTATCCCTTCCCATGTTATATAGTATATATAGTATTAGTATTGCACCTCACACCCCTTTTATACTGGAACTACACATATTTGCCATTGACAGCTCACTGTAAAAGCCCCGAGTCAGTACTTTGACGAACCACCTTTCACGGCAATTACAATTGCAAGTCTTTGTGGGTATGTCTCTACCAGCTTTGCACATCTAGAGAGTGAAATTCTTGCCCATTCTTCATTGCAAAATAGCTCAAGTTCTGTCAAATTGGATGGAGAGCATCTGTGAACAGAAATTTTCATGTCTTGCCACAGATTCTCAATTGGATTTAGGTCTGGACTTTGACTGGTCCATTCTAACACATGAGTATGCTTTGATATAAACCATTACAGCTCTGGCTGTATGTTTAGGGTCATTGTCCTGCTGGAAGGTGAACCTCCGCCCCAGTCTCAAGTCTTTTGCAGACTCTAACAGGTTTTCTTCTAAGATTGCCCTGTATTTGGCTCCATCCATCTTCCCATCAACTCTGACCAGCTTCCCTGTCCCTGCTGAAGAAAAGCATCCCCCCACAGCCTGATGCTTCCACCACCATGTTTCTTGGTGGGGAGGGTGTGTTCATTGTTAGTGTTCTACCACCCATAACGTTTTGCTTTTAGGCCAAAAAGTTACATTTTGGTCTTATCTAACCAGAGCACCTTCTTCCACATGTTTGCTGTGTCCCCCACATGGCTTCTCGCAAACTGCAAATGGGACTTCTTATAACTTTCTTTCAACAATGGCTTTCTTCTTGCCACTCTTTCATAAAGGACAGGTTTGTGGAGTTCACGTCTAAGTTGTCCTGTGGACAGATTCTCCCACCTGAGCTGTGGATCTCCGCAGCTCCATCAGAGTTACCATGGGGCTCTTGGCTGCTTCTCTGTAGAACATTTTGAAAACCATTTATCATTTTCCTTCCACTTCACAATTATGTGCCACTTTGTGTTGGTCTATCACATAAAATACATTTACTTTTTTTGGTTGTAACATGACAAAAAGTGGAAAATGTAAAAGAGGTATGAATACTTTTTCAAGGCACCATATGTAGAAACGTTTTTGCTGATCATTAGGCAAGGAAAAAA
This sequence comes from Lithobates clamitans, assembly GCA_037952925.1. NCBI lineage: Eukaryota > Metazoa > Chordata > Amphibia > Anura > Ranidae > Lithobates > Lithobates clamitans. The sequence continues at coordinate 550,214 of JBBGZY010000240.1, read as the reverse complement.
GTTTCTGCATAAATATATCTGTTTTGTAATGTGTAAAAATGTTCACGATCTTTTTTTCAATGGTATACGTATGTCCTCAGATGCAGATTTTGGATTATGTGTTATGGCAGTGCATGTTTACACACCTGTGTGAATGTCTATTGAAAACAATGCAGTTTCATTCAGGTCCATAAATAAAGATGCAAAACACAAACCGCTTCTACAGTATCTCACTAAAGTGAGTACACCCCTCACATTTTTGTAAATATTTTATTATATCTTTTCATGTGACAACACTGAAGAAACACTACTTTTCAATGTAAAGTAGTGAGTGTACAGCTTGTTTAACAGTGTAAATTTGCTGTCCCCTCAAAATAACTCAACACACAGCCATTAATGTCTAAACCGCTGGCAACAAAAGTGAGTACACCCCTAAGTGAAAATGTCCAAATTGGGCCCCATTAGCCATTTTTCCTTCCTGATGTCATGTGACTCATTAGTGTTACAAGGTCTCAGGTGTGTTAAATTTTGTGTTATCACTCTCTCATACTGGTCACTGGAAGTTTAACATGGCACCTCATGGCAAAGAACTCTCTGAGGATGTGGAGAAAAAAAAAAAAAAAAAAAAGGAACTGTTGCTCTACATAAAGATGGCCTAGGCCAGTGAAGGCGAACCTTGGCAGCCCAGATGTTTTGGAACTACATTTCCCATGATGCTAAACTACACTGCAGAGTGCATGTGCATCATGGGAAATGTAGTTCCAAAACATCTGGGGTGCCAAGGTTCGCCTTCACTGGTCTAGGCTATAAGGAGATTGCCAAGACCCTGAAACTGAGCTGCAGCACATATAGCAGTTTAAACAGGACAGTTTCTACTCAGGACAGGCCTCGCCATGGTCGTTCAAAGAAGTTGAGTGCACATGCTCAGCGTCATATCCAGAGGTTGTCTTTGGGAAATAGACGTATGTGTGCTGCCAGCATTGCTGCCGAGCAGGGGCATCGGGGGGGGGGGGGGGGGCTGGGGGAGCTGAACCCCCGAATCTCAGGCATCCAGCTCTCCATTGTTAGCCCCGAGCGCCGGGACCGATCTGATCCCGAGCACCGCAGAGTGCCATAGCAGGTCCCGGCTTCTGGAGCCTGCAATGCCTATGATGGATGTCCCACTGGTCCAATGCAGGGACCGCAGGACATGTGACGTCCATCATAAGTGCTGCAGGCTCCAGAAGGCAGGAATTACAATGCGGCCGCTGTGCCACATCCCCGCTTGGCTTTCCTCTCCGGCTCCTCCTCCGAGGACTGACTGCCTGCTGTGACACCTCAGACCATGGCTGAGCTGAGGTAGGTCAGATAGTGTATGTAAATGTCAGTGTAGGTAGGTCAGTACCGTTAGTGTACGTGGGTCACTACCATCATTGTATGTAGGTCAGGTAGGTCACGGCCCAGCCAAAAAAAAAAAAAGCCTGCGTCACATCCAATACCCCCCCCCCCGCCATTTCCGGCCTGGGACTTCGGGCTGAAGCCCCTGGTCTTTTTGCCACCTAGCAATGCCCCTTCTGCAGAGGTTGAAGGGGTGGGGGATCACAGCCTGTCAGTGCTCAGACCATACGCCGTACACTGCATCAAATTGGTCTGCATGGCTGTCATCCCAGAAGGAAGCCTCTTCTAAAGATGATGCACAAGAAAGCCCGCAAACAGTTTTCTGAAGACAAGCAGACTAAGGACATGGGTTACTGGAACCATGTCCTGTGGTCTGATGAGACCAAGATAAACTTATTTGGATCAGATGGTGTCAAGCGTGTGTGGGGGCAACCAGGTGAGGAGTACAAAGACAAGTTTGTCTTGCCTACAGTCAAGCATGGTGGTGGGAGTGTCATGATCTGGGGCTGCATGAGTGCTGCAGGCACTGGGGAGCTACAGTTCATTGAGGGAATCATGAATGCCACATGTACTGTGACATACTGAAGCAGCGCATGATCCCATCCCTTCAGAGTCTGGATTCGCAGAGCAGTATTCCAACATGATAACGACCCCAAACACATTAAGATGACCACTGCCTTGCTAAAGAAGCTGAGGGTAAAGGTGATGGACTGACGAAGCATGTCTGCAGACCAAAACCCTATTGAGCATCTGTGGGGCATCCTCAAAACGGAAAGTGGAGGAGCGCAAGGTCTCTAACATCCACCAGCTCTGTGATGTCATCATGGAGGAGTGGAAGAGGACTCCAGTGCAACCTGTGAAGCTCTGGTGAACTCCAGGCCCAAGAGGGTTAAGGCAGTGCTGGAAATTAATGGTGGCCACACAAAATATTGACACTTTGGGCCCAATTTGGACATTTTCACTCAGGGGTATACTCACTTTTGTTGCCAGCGGTTTAGACATTAATAGCTGTGTTTTGAGTTATTTTGAGGGAACAGCAAATTTACACTGTTACAGTATCTCACAAAAGCAAGTACATACCTCACATTTTTGTAAATATTTTTTTTTATATCTTTTCATGTGACAACACTGAAGAAATAACACTTTGCTAAAATGTACAGTACAGCTTGTATAACAGTTTCAATTTGCTGTCCCCTCAAAATAACTCAACACACAGCCATTAATGTCTAAACCACTGGCAACAAACGTGAGTACACTCCTAAGTGAAAATGTACAAATTGGGCCCAAAATGTCAATATTTTGTGTGGCCGCCATTATTTTCCAGCACTGCCTTAAACCCTCTTGGGCATGAAGTTCACCACAGCTTTTCAGGTTGCCACTGGAGTTCTCTTCCACTCCTCCATGACATCACAGAGCTAGTGGATGTTAGAGACCTTGCCCTCTCCCACCTTCAGTTTAAGGATGCCCCACAGATGCTCAATAGGGTTTAGGCCTGGAGACATGCTTGGCCAGTCCATCACCTTTACCCTCAGCAAGGCAGTGGTAGTCTTGGAGGCGTGTTTGGGGTTGTTATGTTGGAAAACTGCCCTGCGGCCCAGTCTCCGAAGGGAAGGGGTCATGTTCTGCTTCAGTATGTCACTGACAATGTGGCATTCATGATTCCCTCAATGAACTGTAGCTCCCCAGTGCCAGCAGCACTCATGCAGCCCCAGACCATGACACTCCCACCACCATGCTTGACTGTAGGCAAGACACACTTGTCTTTGTACTTATCACCTGGTTGCCACCACACACACTTGACACCATCTGAACCAAACAAGTTTATCTTGGTCTCATCAGACCACAGGACTTGGTTCCAGTAATCTATGTCTGCTTGTCTTCAGAAAACTGTTTGTGGGCCATCTTGTGCATCATCTTTAGAAGAGGCTTCCTTCTGGGATGACAGCCATGCAGACCAATTTGATGCAGTGTATGGTCTGAGCACTGACAGGCTGACCCCCCCCCCCCATCCTTCAATCTCTGCAGCAATGCTGGCAGCACTCATACACTTTGAGCACGTGCACTCAACTTCTTTGGTCGACCATGGCGAGGCCTGTTTTGAGTGGAACCTGTCCTTTAAACTGCTGTATGGTCTTGGCCACCGTGCTGCAGTTCAGTTTCAAGGTCTTGGCAATCTTCTTATAGCCTAGGCCAGGGATATGCAATTAGCAGAACTCCAGCTGTTGCAGAAATACAAGGCCCATGAGGCATAGCAAGACTCTGACAGCCACAAGCATGACACCCAGAGGCATGATGGGACTTGTAGTTTTGCAACAGCTGGAGGTCCGCTAATTGCATATCCCTGGCCTAGGCCATCTTTATGTAGCGCAACAATTCTTTTTTTTTTTCAGATCCTCAGAGTTCTTTGCCATAAGGTGCCATGTTAAACTTTCAGTGACCAGCGTGAGAGCGATAACACCAAATTTACCACACCTACTTCCCATTCACACCCAAGACCTTGTACCACTAATGAGTCACATGACACTGAGGAGGGAAAATGGCTAATTGGGCCCAATTTGTACATTTTCACTTAGGGGTGTACTCACTTTTATTGCCAGCGGTTAAGACATTAATGGCTGTGTGTTGAGTTATTTTGAGGGGCCAGCAAATTTACAGTTATAGAAGCTGTACACTCACTACTTTACATTGTAGCAAAGTGTCATTTCTACAGCGTTGTCACATAAGATATAATAAAATATTTACAAAAATATGAGGGGTGTACTCACTTTTACAAGATACAGTAAATGTTTTTTTAAGGCCATGTGAATGAGGACTGATCTAAACACCACAATGCACATGGACACATTGGGGGGAGATTTACTTAAACTAGTGCACACACAATCTAGTGCAGCTGTGCGCAGATAGCTAGTTCCGGGAGGCCGTGATCATGCCCGCCACGGGGCACAGGGGGCATGCTCTGTGATCACAGATTGAAGTAAAGATCCATTCAGGGGCTCTTTACCACGTGATCAACTGTGTCCAATCACAGCTGATCACGGATTTAAATAGAAGCTGGTTATCGGCACTCCTTTCCTCATCCTGAGAGCATTAGGAGAGAAGAGAGCCAATAACTGGCTACTCTAAAAGAGACATCTACACTGATAATCATGGCATAAGTGTCCGGCTTATCAGTGCAGTCCAACCAGTGCTGCCAATGTGTGCCCACCAGTCCCGCTAATCAGTGCCACCTATCAGTACCCACCAGTGCCGATAATGGCCGCCTCATCAGCACACATCAGCGAAGGAAAAAAATTACCCGTTTACAAAATTTTATAACAAACTATGAAAACATTTTTTGTTTCAACATTTTCGGTCTTTATTTAGCAAAGAATAAAAAAAAAAATTGGCGATTAAATAGCACCAAAAGAAAGCTTTATTTGTGTGAAAAAATTATAAAACTTTCATTTGAGTAGTGTTGCATGTCCACGCAATTGTCATTCAAAGTGCAACAGCGCAGAAAGTTGGTTGGGTCAGGAAGGGGGTAAAAGTGCCCAGTAGGCAAATAGTTAAACTTAGACAATAAGGCCCCTTTCACACGAGAGGTCCGATCAGGTTTGGGTATCCTTTTTTTCAGCCAGACTCAATCGGACTCTCCCTTCTCCTCTATGGGAAGTCAGATGTAAACAGATTTGTGTCCGCTACCTCCGAGTCCGATCCATTCCCCACCGCCTGGCGAAATCAGATCGGAGGGCAGTTGGGTGTAAATGGATAGCCGGTCCGTTTACATCCAGCTGCCCATAGAGCAGAGCAGGCTGTATCCGACCGCTCTGCTCAGCAGGGGATTAGCGGATAGATCCCCTGCTGAACAAAACTGGATGTGGCCCACGTAAAAAAAAGGGTCTAAGCCCTGGTTCTCATTGGAGCGATTTGACATGTCAGATCAGTGTGACGCTGCATCAATTCCCAAAAGTAGTTTCTATACTACTTTTGGCGACTTCTGGGTGCGATTTCCATTGACATCTGTGCAGCAACCCACACAGATGTCTCTGAAATCGCCCCCGAAGTCGGGACTGACCCACGGGAATGAAACCGTGCGAGTTCATTCCCACTGTCAGTGTGAGCCTGGGCTAAAACCTAGAAGCTGATTGGTTGTTGGGCACAGCTGCACCAGATTCTGTGTGCACCAGTTTTCGTAAATCTCCAATATTAGCTGAAATAGAGTGGTTCAGAGGCTTACAAAAAAAATAAAAATAAAGAATGTCTCTAAAAGCAGTTTTTTTTATTCTACACCACCTGTGGTGTATGTAAGCGTTCAGCAGTGTCAGGACAATGTAACTCCAGTGCAAGGACACAGGATATACATTATCAGTGGTTGCTCAACAGGCAAAAAAAAAAAAAAGATCCTCCCATACAGTTCTAAAATTTGACACTGCCGCACACTATACTGCGAAATCCAAGACACTTGGTTCTACACCGAGTAGCAGTGCGGGTTTGGGTGCAGGAACACCGGCGGAGTGATCTTCTGCTCAACAGTCACAGCAGGGTTGGACCTAGTGGGGTGTTGTGGTGGGCTGCACTTCCCTAGATTTTAGTAGTTCCCTCCAGGACCAGTGATGTTAGTAGCAGCAAGTGGAGGGCCTCAGTGATGCTGATCGACGGATGCTCGGTCCCCTGCCCTTTTCTGCTGCAACGTATCATTCCTTTCCATATTGCAGGGGGAACCTGGACACACGGCTATGGTGCTGCCTCTGATGTGAAAGGGGGGGGGGGGGCACTTTGATGTTAAAGGACTGGCTCTGATGTGAAGAGGGGACTTCCCTATGTGGCACCAAGAAGAATGTGACATCACTAAGTGCGAATGTCAGTGTCCTTCAGCCCAATAAATACAGTTTAGGACAGGGGTGCCTCACTATTTTGCATACTTTTGAAGTGGAATTCTCGTCCAACCATAACTATTCTAACATGTTCCAACCCTCTCCTGCTACCCTATGTAAAAAAAGATGTATAAGATTTACCTTTTTCAGCCTGCTTCTGTTCGGTCACACGATTCCGTTTCAGTGAGCAGCCAGCTGCAGGGGAGAGGAAGGAGTGCTTGACAACGCCTGGGAATTCTAGAAGCAGTCATGTCACCCATAGTCCAGCCATTGCAGCACTCCCTCCTATCCCCTGCAGCCAGTTGCTCATTGACATGGGAAACCAGAACTGTGGGATCATGTGACTGGAGTGGGCTGAAAAAAGACAAGTATACAGATCTTTTTTACATAGGGTAGGCCAGATAGGTAGCAGGAGGAGAGGGGGGAGGGGTTGTGGCATTTTTAAAAATTATTATTAGGCAGGAATTCCACTTTAACCACTTACGGACCGGAAATTTCTCCCTATAAACCCCTCTTAGTGTCCAATACAATCAACTTAAAAAGGTAAATCCCAAGGACAAAATCTCTGTGCAAATAATGCAGGAATAAAGTGCAAATTACTCTGTAAAGAAATGCAACATGCTCCTAAAACAATCAATATATAACTAAATATCATAACCATAGATTGTGTGCAATAATATAAAAAGAATCACAAGTTTATATTAATATACACATATATATATCTATGCATCTATCTATATATAATGTAGAACATATCAAAAAGTCCGAAGTGAACAAAAAAGTCCATTAATGCGATCATAGTAGATCCCAGTGACTTCCTTCTAGACAGTGATACTGTGAATTTGCCACCAAGTGTTATCCTACACCAATCACACTAAATAAACTAATCAGAGTTAATGGCTGGTATTATAAACCAGCAACTGCGCCTCTGAGTAATCTCCTGCTCTTAACCGCAACACTGCGAGCTGTCCTCTCCAGATCTTACAGACAGGCAGCACATGGATATGAAATGGAAAGAGGCTCAAGAGTGTGATAACGTATAAACAGGCTTTATTACAATAAAATCATCCACTTACATTGTACAAGTGTCCGACCCAACACTAGGGAATAAAGGCTTGTAGTAGTTATTGCCAATCGTCTCCGGTCACTAACACGATACCGTGAACTGCGAGTACGATCCTGGCTAGCGTGGTGATGTCAGCATCCTTGCCCTTACCTATGCGTTTCATCATACGTCTTCCCAGAGCGGCAGCTCATTATGAAATACTTGCTATAGGACAAAGACCCCACAGCTGCACCCACACACCGCTGAGAGCGCTGAAATCTCCTCTGGCGTTTCTTCTGGGTTCCCGGGCTCTGGCACTGAGTGGCCAGAGCCACGATGACGTCACTCCTGCGCATGGGAGCCACTGGTCACAGCACTGAAAAAAAATGGCACGGTTGGCTGTTCTTTCAGAGCACATGAGCCGATGTCAATCGCGGGGGTATACAGTATCTCCTAAACGGTGCACGTTTAGGAGATATTTACAGTACCTATAGGTAAGCCTTTTTATAGGCTTACCTATAGAAAACAAACAATACAGGGGAGTTTACTTCCTCTTTAAAGAATAACTTCACCTTTGGGAACACTTTACTCCCGTTTTTAGGGTGAAAAATGTTCCCACTGCTACAGCCCCTATCCGATCTACCTGATCCCCCCATACGACAGCAGTACAGGGAGAAGTTCACCCTACTAGCTGTCACTTGCTTAAATCAGCGCAGCCGTGCTGATTACTGGTGCAATGCTTTACAGGCTCAAAATAAATAAATGCACATTTCTTTTTACCTACAAAAAAAGAGTGCATTTTTTTAAGTGAACTTACCCTTTAACCACTTCAGCCCCGGAAGACTTTACCCCTTTCCTGACTAGAGCACTTTTTACAATTTGGCACTGCGTCGCTTTAACTGACAAATGCGCGGTCATGCTATGCTGTACCCAAACAAAATTTGCATCTTTTTTTCCCACAAACAGCTTTTTTTGAGTGATATTTGATCACCTCTGGTTTTTATTTTTGCGCTATAAACACAAAAATTGACAATTTTGAAAAAATGTATATATTTTTTAGTTTTTATTATTAATTAATTATCCCCCAAATTTAAAAAAAAAGCAAAACAAATTTCATCATCAGTTTAGGCCAATATGTATTCTACATTTTTTTTATGGCATTTTTATTATTATTTTTTTTTTTACTAGTAATGGCGGTGATCTGCGATTTTTAGCGGTATTCCAGCAGACAGATCAGACACTTGACACATTTTTGGGACTGTTGACATTTATAGAGCAATTGCAAATTCCAGCAATGCAATTATACTTTGAAGTATTGCATATATTAAAAAAAAATATTAGGTAATGCTTTCAATATTTCCCTACATGAATTGTTTTTAGGAAATATTTCTTATGCTATTTTTATGTGTAAAACTTACCACTGTTCACTGTGCAAACTGGTTGTGTTTACTATCACACAGGTGGAAACCATAAAATTCATACCGCTTATGTGCTTTTAGATTTCAAGAATCAGTCACAAAAATGCAATTTTTGAAATATTTTATTATTTCACTGAGAAACCATTTAGATGTTAATATTCAAACGTCTCCATATTTAAAACTGCAAAATCCTTTGCAATCTGAAGAAAACTTCAGGATCTCCAGTGAAAGGATCCTAGAGGCAACTTATTATCCCAACAGCATAAAGCGACATAGTGCATAGTCCTCATGTTTAACAAACGAGACAGTATCTCTGGCAGAGATAAGCAGCATGTAAAGGAGACTCCTAGTGGAGATTTCCCAAACACTCCAAAATTCTGAGATTTGGCTTCTGTATTCCCTGCAATAAAATATAAAGTTGTCATGCACTCAATCATAAAAACAAGTACAAAGGAGGGAGAGTATTCATCAGGGTGGTGATTTGTTCTACTAGTATTGGTGAATGTGTTCAGTTTGTGTGGAGGCTGCATCGTCAGAAGAAAAGTGAAGCTTTCTGCAAAATCACACATCTTATACAGGGGCCGATTTATGAAAACTGGAGTTTGTTTCCCAAGTAAGATTCCTTGTTTCATTTACAATATGGACTTGAATTATTTGTTACATAAATCACCAGTACCATGACTGATCCCAGGTGACTGAAAAACAATAGCGCGAGCTATAGAGAGAGCGAGAGATATACATCACTACGTACTCATGAACACTGCTATTATGTACTCTTAAAAGGAGAAGTACAGCCAAAGCTTGGCTTCTCCTGTGGATCAAAGGAATGCAGTTAGTTCAGCATTCCTGTGATCCATTTTCAGCAAACAGCACGCTGTCGGCTGACGTCACAGAGCTCATCCAAGCTCGGGAAAGATCGTGACCATATGGCCGGGATCTGCCCGCATGCCTGGACCGGCACCCAGCTCAGCTTCTTAGAAATCTGCTGAAAACCTGGGCCAGCCGCTCCCACCCCCTCCACAGCCCAGCACTCAGCGCGTGGGGGGAGGGGATGCGACAGAGCAGAGAGCCAGGGACTTGACTCAGGGAGCCCTGAGTAACGAATGATCGGCTGTGTTCGATGGCTCCGTTCTCAGTGGTAGAACCAGCGAGGGGACTGATGCTGCATCCACCTAGGTAAGTTATTAAAAAACAAAAATCCCATACTTCACTTTTAACATCAGTGGGGTGATTTGGATAAACTGTTGATAAGCAAGCATTACACTTACAGATTGTCCTGGTTCAGGAGGTAGCAGCAACGATTCCCACCTTCTGAGCAGCATCTTTCTTGGCTTGATGAGCTTGCAAAACAGCAACTGCTTCCTCCACCTGTTTAAGGTAAAATTAAGCTATATATGTATCACAAAGAACTGACAACCAAACAGCAGATCATGGTGGCGAGTAACTGTTAAGGCCTGGCTAGTGGCTCAGGACTTGAACTTTTGAGCACTGTTAATACTACTGCACACATAAAAAGGCGATTTCCATGTTTAATCAGTATAA